>CABHPH010140408.1:0-16952 GCA_902168325.1 Peromyscus nudipes
CCGCTTCTTGCATGGCATTGAGGCATAAGGTTCATCCATGTTGTTGGATGACCAGATACCGTTCTGTCATGGTACGGCCCGTTGTGTTTGTGAACATCTCTGCCCTGAGGTGGGTGGACCTCCGAGTTGTTTCAGGGTTTCACCTGTCAAGAATACTGCTGTTCTGGGTATGTCTTATTATGGCAGACTGTTCCAAACACATTGCTCTTTTGTGCCTATCTTAGGTGTAGCTTGGTGTCTTTAAGCGCTCTCACGGTGTTGGCACAGCTTCCTGTGAACATGTATGCTCGTGTCTTCTTTTTGAAAAGATTTATTTTATGTGTACAAGGTTTTGCCTGCACATCTCTATGTGCACCCTGTGTGTGCAGTGCCTTTTGAGTCTAGAAGAGGCCACTGGATCCCCAGAATTGGAATTACACATGGTTGTGAGCTGCAATGTGGGTGCTGAGAACCGAACCTGGGTCCTCTGCAAGAACAGCGAGTGCTCTTAGATGCTGAGCCATCACTCCAGTCTCTGTTCATTTCTTTTGGATCAGTACTTACAAGTGGAACTGTCTGGTCACTGGGCATGGTAAACTTTAAGGAGCTGCCCTAGTGTTTTTGGTGGGGCGGGCTCGAGTGTGCACACACTCTCTCTCTCAACCCGTATCTGCACTTGAGTCCTTTAAACTTCAGCTCCCACGGGTTGGACAGTGTTGAGGTATTTCTCGTGGCTAATGTGTAATCTGATCTGACAAAAACACCAATCAAAACTCTGATGGTTGGTGCCGTATGAGGAGGGACACTCTCCTTGGTGAGCTTCTTGGCAGGTGGAGGTGGGGAGGGCTGGCAGAGTGTGTTTCTGCCTGATTTCAGGACAGTAGAGGTGGTGATTTGTGTGTCAGAGGTGAGTCTTGTTTTTCCACATGGCAAATCCAAGCCTATAAACCAGCAGAAGCCAGATGAAGGGATACGGCAGACACTGATGTGGCACAATGGGCCCTCAGCCCACGGTCACAGTGTTCTGGTAGTGACTTTTCCCGTACCAGTCTGTTTGTACAGAGCTCAGTGGCTGAGCTTTCCTTCCTGCCTAGGGTTTTTGTTATTGTTGTTTGTCTAAACAATACCAGTCACTAGGAAACAGGAAATCTCTCTGTCTCTTTCTGCGCCCACTCCCCTCTCACAGAACACTTTCTGCTCTCCAGGAGTGGCCTTATAGAAGCATCCCTATAAAATTGAACAGCTTTCTTTTTCTGGCTTGTTCTGTGGCCGGTTCCATAAGTGGAATCTGAAATACCTTGCAGCCAGTGACAATTTTCTTTGGACAGAGGAGGGTTCAAGTCACACTAGAATTGACTGTTAAGCAACGGCACTGCCATTTGATTAGATCTGCTGTCACTGTTAACCCTGCCTTCTCCACCTCACGGCGTCATAAAGGAAGTTTCCCGAGGGTTGTCCATACCTATAACCCAACATTCCACAGATGGAGGCAGGAGGATCAGGAGTTCAAGGACAGCCTGGGCAGAGAAGGCAGAGAAGGTGGTGGTGATCTGCTGATAGGAATCTGTGCCTTGGTGTGTCCTCTTTACCAGCAGCACTAAGCAGTCATGCAGAAGAGTGAGGCCAGAGATCCCTGCAGCTGGAGGGCAGACACATCTGTGCTGTTACCCTGGGACCACAGCTGTCTTCGGCTTTGTCTTTACTCTGTTGGGCGTTGTGTGTTCTCTTGTATGTCGTGAAGAACAGTTGCCTGTTTGGAGCACCAGCAACCTGTTCTCCACTGCTCTTCATGGGGCTTGCTGATTTCCCCTTGCATATATGTCTGGAAGCGATTTTCTGCAGGATGGATGCCTGCTGGCCCTGAAGAGTGGGATGACTCTAGCTCAGAACCCACAAGTGATGCTTAGAATGCAGAGAATAAATGGCATCTTCAAATTCCTATTGGTGCTTTAAAGGCTCTAAAAGCCCCTCTGTGCTAGATCTCTGTGATGGTTTGAATAACAGTGTCCCCCACAGGCTTGGGCATTTGGACACTTGGTACCCAGCTGGTGGTGCAATTGGGGGAGGCTTGGTAGTACAGCCTTGCTGGAGGAAGTCTGTCACTGGGCACGGGCTTTGGAGGAAGTCTGTCACTAGGCATGGGCTTTGGAGGAAGTCTGCCACTGGGCACGGGCTTTGGAGGAAGTCTGCCACTGGGCACGGGCTTTGGGAGTAAATGTGATCTCTTGGTTTCCTGCCCTTTCCACCTCATTGCCTGCTGCCAGGCTTCCCTCCCTGCCATGATGGACTCTAACCCTCCAGAACCTTAAGACCGAATCAACTCTTCTCTAAATTATCTTGGTCATGGTGTTTTATCACAGCAGCAGACGAGTAACAAATGCAGTCTCTTATCTTTTCTGTAAGGAGGAGAACACAAGAACCTTCAGGGAAATGAGGAGGGTTGGATATGTGTCCACCCATGAGAGTGGGCATCTTGTTTTGACTGGTAGTGGTGATGGTGATGGTGATGGTGATGGTGATGATGGTGATGGTGTGTGTGTGTGTGTGTGATATAATTTACTTATTTTTGTATAATCCCTTTCTTGGGGCTGACAGAATTTCCATGCTTTGCTAATGTTTCACATTCAGCCATCATTGCAGCTGTGACAATAACTTCTGTAAGACAGTGTCTGTAGCATGCGTTCTAATTGGTTTTAATAATAAAAACCCGGAGCCAGATAGCAGGGTGAATGCTGAAAGATCAGAGAAGTAGAGCAGCAGCCACTAGAGAGACTTCTTACCTCTACCGAATCCTCAAACTGAAAGGGGCTGAGCTCCTGCCTCCACCCAGGCTTATCACTTCCTGTCTGTTGTCTATACAGACCTCCAAACCTCTATGGTTAGCTAGTGGCTAGCTCCACCCTCTGATTTTCAGGCAGGCTTTGTTAGAGCACAAACAAAATAACACAAGTGTCATGGTCCCAGAAGCAATAACAGTGTGGTTTGTTATTGGTGTCTGAGTGATGGTTTTGGTTCCATGCTTTTTTTTTTTTTTTTTGGTCTAATTCAAGCTGGAGATACGTTCTATTTGTTTTGAAAACACCAAATGTCCATTTGTAAAAGCTTGGAAGCAGATATCATCTAACCCAAAGCCATGAAGGATGGCGCCATGTGCTTTATAGCTTTTGCCTCAGTTGCCATGGAGCTAGGTTGTGGACCTCCAGATGTAAATAAGATGCAATGCCATGATGAATTTTATAACACATATGGAAACACATGGCTATCCCAAATGACCCTTCTGTCACCAAGTAGCCTTTGAAAAATATTTGGATCAGAAGCTAAAGCCCTTGACACTGTTGGAATTTCAAAAGAATGCACCTTTCCAGATGTGTTAGCTCTCCATCCACAAAAAAAAACATCTGGGAGAACAAACTTACTAAGGAAAAGGTTGGTGTCAGTCCTGGTTATTTGGCCTTGTTGATTTGAGCCAGTGGTGGGGCAGCATCTTGTATCGGGAGCTCATGGTGGCCAAGAGGCCATGCCTCCTTCAAGGCCACGTCCCCAGCAACCTAACTTCCTCCCACGCACAACTGGGGATCCACGCACACGAGACGCTTACCTGAACCGTAACGCATTAGTTGTTTTATTGTCTATTTTATAGCTCTGTCTGTGAATATTCACAAAGTGGAAGGAGGTGTTTCCAGAGGTAGATCTTCAGAGACACTTCACCGTGCTCTGTACCATCCATTCTCCAGCAGCGTCTCAGAGGAGTCTGGCAGTGGCTTTGTGGAGGTTTTTTTTCAACATCATTAGGAGGTTAGCTGGAGGAATGTCCTTGTTTCCCTCTGAGTCTCTGCAGTTAAAGCTTCCCTCTGCCCCTCTGCCCATCCCTCCGGTTTCTGTAGGCTGACTCCAAGACACTTACTGACTGGAAGTCACGGACTCCTGGGGCTTTGTTCAGAGTTTGGGGAGGAATGGATTACAGGAATTAGGTGATGGCTTTTGTTTGCCTTACACAAACTAGAAAGCAGCTAATGTCAAAGGTAGATTCTAAATGAGAAAACTGAGATATCAGCCAGGTAAAAGGAGGCCACTTACCTAAGTTTCTATCTACTTATAGGAGGCAAACATTTTAAAAACACCAATGAGAATAATGTCTGGTACAGGGGTGACAGCAGTGTGAGCTCCACAGGGCAGTTGGGGGACAGATGTTTAACGAGGTCTTGAGAGGCCTGGATCCCGCGCTTTGAAGCATCGAATCTCATACCAACACTGCTGCCACGTTGCTGCCTGAGGTGGCTCCTCGCAGTTTGGAAGGTTAGATGCAGACTGGATCAATCCCAGTATCGATCACTTTGAAAGTCTGCCGGGCTGTGCACGAAGTGCTGTGACTACAGAGTTTTGATGCCGCTGGAATATTTCTAACTGGGACTAGGGACAGGCGTAGAAATATGTATCTAGCTCCAGCCTGATGGGTAGTTCTGCTGAGTGGTCCTGGAAAAGCATTGCACTGAGCAAGGAAGAGAAGCCTTGTAAGGAAAAAGGCAGAAAATGTCTATGGATTGGTTAGAACTTACCCAAGAAGTATTTTGGCTTTACACAGGAGTGCTGAGGTCGTGGTCAGTATGAGTTCACTGGATCCCAGGTCTTTACAAGCTCTCCTGTCTGCCCCTTGCAGATGGTCACAATGGGTGGTCACAGGCATCTGAGTATCAGCAATGTTCAGAAAATCTTAAGATCCAAAAGCTCATTTTACTCTACTGCCCTATAGTCAGTTTGGCCTGTAGAGAGGCAGGTTCTTGACTGTATGCGTCTCACCCACTCCCCAGCATGTCCCAGGAGAGAATCAGGCATCTTTGCGAGGTAATGCATCGACATGGGGTATATGTGGCAGTGGGGTTGGGTATGTGTGTAGGGTCACTCTCTTCTCTGCTTTCGGCCACTGTTGAGATCCGTAACGGGATGTGCAGTGAACAAAGGTTGATGTGTTGGCCATCTGAGGTTATCTGCTGAAATGCATGTGTGTGGCCACAGTGGATTGTTCCAAGCTGACAGTTCCAATGAGAAACAAAGGAGAATATAAGAGTCCTCGGGTGCAGCCCACCGTTGTATCCCTATCCAACAGGATGGGGCTTGGGCTGGAGGATGGTGTAGATTGCTGCCATTGTCCCTAGAAAGCATGATTGAAGTGAGATGGACCACCAGCTAGACCCTTGAGGTCAATAGCATAGAGAGACTAGAGACCCAGAGAACTCATCATGTCATAACCGAGCCTGCAAACCACCCATCCATTTAATTTGCCAGATGCTAATAGACACTAGAGCATCCCAAATCAAAACATTTCACTTTTGCCTTATTTCTTCATTAGTCTATTTCCCATTGACCTCACGTCACAGCTGCAACAATTTAGGAACATTGTAGCAGGGGAGCTGTTTCCATAAGCATTGTCAGGGAGGCTTTAAGGAAAAGTTGGCAGAGCGCATGTGGCTTCTGCAGTCAGTGACACTGGGGTGTGGCACTGTCAGGAAGGAATGCTTTGGGAAGGTGGCTGAGTCCCTGAGACTCGGGAATGTTTCTGGGAAATGTCTCTATCATTTATTATCCAAAGTTTTACCACCCAGATATTAGGTAGTGGGAATTTAGCAATGGCCAGTGTGAGCCAGCTTCTCAAGAAACAGAGCAGGAGGATAAAGGGGAAGGCCTTTGCTCCAAAGGTGAAAACTGCATAACTAGTAGTAAAGGAAAGATAGCTCACAGGGAGGATGTTTTCACAGATGTTGTCTGCGAAAGGGACTGTTCAGGGTATATCTAGAACTCTGAACACTCAAGGACACAGCCAGAGGGTTGGAGAGGCGGCTCAGACAGTGGCGAAGAGCACTGGCTGCTCTTGTGGAGGGACCTGGGTTTAGGTCCCAGCACCCACATAGTGACTCTCAACCATTTTAACTACAGCGCCAGTGGACCCAATGCCCTCTTCTGGCCTCTGTGGGTACTGCATGCATGTGTAGCGTGTGCACAGGCAGAGCACTCATATACAAACAATAATAAAATCTAAAACCAGATGATGAGGGCTGTTGCACAACTCTGAGGATACATAAGACGCATTACATTGGCTCCCTTAAAGGGTATGTGACTCTTCATAAAGCAACTATAAAATTAAGGTACTTGGAACAGAACGTATTCAACCACTCTGTAAGTATTGGAATGTTCTGTGTACATGTGTCTGTTTATGTTGCAATATTTGGCTAAGTAATGGTATCTCAATTAGCAACCTTACTGATGATGTGAGGTCATTCCCAGCTCAGGGCGTTCTTAGCTGAGCTCTGTGCTGCTGTCCTGTTCTCAAGTGGGCGGTCTGGCATTTCTGTTCATTTCACCACCAGGATCAGCTGTTTTCATGAGAAAGAGATTGTCACCATGCATGTTGAACATTGAAATCTCTATAGAGCATGCATGGTGTGTGTGTGTGTGTGCACTTGCACACATGGGGCCAGTTGTGGGCTGGGGGTGAGGAGAGGAGAAAGGTGGACTTATAGATGGAG
This sequence comes from Peromyscus nudipes, assembly GCA_902168325.1. Taxonomy (NCBI): domain Eukaryota; kingdom Metazoa; phylum Chordata; class Mammalia; order Rodentia; family Cricetidae; genus Peromyscus; species Peromyscus nudipes. The sequence goes on from CABHPH010140408.1 coordinate 6,501, forward strand.
TCTGTCAAAGGGCAGAATCACCGGTGGCCACAGGCACATATATATGAGTGTCACACCAGGCTCAGACATTGTCATTGGCTCCCTGTAGTTGCACTTACCGAGGCTCAGCATAGAAGGTATCCTTTGGGGGGTATGTGTGTTGAGACGGTGTCACTGTGTGTCTCTGGCTGTCCTGGAACTCACTGTGTAGTCCAGACTGTCTTTGAATTCTCAGAGATCCTCCTGCTTCTGCCTCCCAAGTGCTGACATTTAAAGACGTGCTCTACGTGCCCCGCTAAATGGCAGCTCTTGAATAGGAGTGAGGGTTTTCACGATGGCAAGTTTGACTGGAGTGAGAGGAGGGAAGGCACACAGCAAGCAAAGGTTTTACATCAAGGTGTGCTTGTCTGGGCATACTTGGGCCTGCAGGATCTGTTCACTGGCAGACGCCTGCTCACCTGCCGATGACCTGCTCTTACAGCCCTCTGAGGGGCACAGATATTGCAAATGTGCGCTTTTGAGTCAGGCCTGGGTGGCATTCCGGGTTTTCCTTAATCCAGAGTGTGACCTTGGGTATGTTGTTGAGCCACTTTGGTGTCCATTTTCCCCAAACGAAACTAGCAACAGAGCCTGCCTCACCACAAGTGGGTGGGCCAATAGTGCTTGCCTGACAAGACTCATGAAATAAATCTGCATGCATCAAGCCTCTGCAGCACTTAACAGCTCTCAGGAGTCACTTCTGGATGCTTCCTGTGGTTGATTCTTCATCCCAGGCCCAGTGGGCTGCTCTCTGCTTTGCATCCTCAGCATGGGCCTTATCTTCCCTTGGTCCTTGTCAATCTCCTGCAAAGCCGTTAGGATGGCCAGAACTGCAGTTAAGATAGTCTGAGTATTAAAGTCAATCCAGGGAAGCGAGTGTGTGAGGATTTAAGGGTCCATCACACTTTTGTATCTGCAGCTCCTGGGTGCTGAGATGCTGAGGGTGGGTGGGCGTGGCTGGGGTGGGTTGGAGGTATCTGCCACCCTCAGCCAGCCTCGTTTGCTCACGCAGTGGCTCTGTGTCAGCTCTAGTGCAAAAGCTGAGGGCCAGTCCCAGGTGAGGACAGCATGCCTGCCTATCCGCACTCCTCGTCAGACCTCTGGGAATGGAGACTTAGGACCACGTCCACCCACTCCCAGAGTTGACATGGCTTGAGCTACACACTGTGAGGAAAACTGCCGAGGTAGAATCGTGAGCACCTGATGGCATGCCAGCTTCTTCAAACCGTCTTTGAATCTCAGTGTTTTTGTTTGTGCCAGCATGGAGGCAGTGTTTCCCTTCTCCTTCTCCCTTCCAGGCAGAGAGCACAGGAATCTAGGCTCGCCCTCACACTTGGGGTGTGTGTAGTCAGTGTGCAGATGTGTGGCTGCAGGAATGTCACCCAGTCCATTAAGCTGCAGCCAGTGCTTGTGCCCCAGCGCTCTGCTGTGCGCTCAGGGCTCATTTCTGGACTTTTGAAGTGGCCGCCAGCCTTTCATCTTCCCTCATTTTCACTTAATGACAGCCCAGCCTTTGATCAGCCCAGTTTTCGTCTGTCTTTGGCTTCAGGCTTAGTCACTTGGAGGTAAGCAGAGACCTTAAATAGGCCTGAAAGTGCCCGGCTTTTATGAGCACAATGACTACTTAACCTTCATATCTTAAGCAAATATACGGAAGGGGAGCTGGCCCTTCCTGGCCTCTGGGTGATAGCCGGTAGTGTAAACTGAAAAAAGAGGCCTGAGTGTGGAGGGCGGAGAGAAACCGAGAGACCGCATCCTGTCCCCCCACCCCTCCCCAGCCCCCAGTTTCAAGTTGCAGTTGCCCGTCCCCCACCCCAATCTTTATGTCTTCATAGGAAACTTGTCTGCATGCTGGGGAAGATTGTGTCTGGACGTACACCCCATGCACAGTGTTTCTTTTCCAGTGGTAGACTCTTCGTTTATCATTGAATTGTCCATTGTTATGGGATGTGGTGTGTATAAAGTTCTCTTCCATGAGGTGTATCTTTTGCATAACGATTCAGACTTTGAATTAATATTAAAATCTTGGGAATAATCTCTGTCCTATGGAAAAATAGCTCACAAATGCAGTTCTGTGATGGAGCTTGGCTAGCATGTGTGAAGCTGGCATTTACCCCCAACATTGAGTCACCAAATTATAGATTCATGTAATCTTTCTAAAGTATTATATTTTAATTTTGTGTGTGCGTGTGTGTGTATGTGTGTGTGCATGCATACGTGTGTGTGTATGTGTGTGCATGCATGCATGTGTGTGTGTGTGTATGGTGTGTGCATTTATGTGTGTATAGAGTCTTTTCTCTCCCTCAACTTTTACATTGGCTCCAGGGATTGAACTTGGCAGTCAGGCTCGAATTGCTGGATCGCCAGCAACTTTACCCCACTGAGACTTCTTGCTGATATAGAATCATTTCCTTTAAAATTTTATTTCTTATTGTGTATGTGTGTGTATAAGATATGGGGGACGTGTGCATGCCATGGCATGTGTGAAGATCAGAGGACATCTTTGTGAGTCAGTTCTCACCTTCCATCTTTACATGGGATCTGGGGATCTCACTCAGACCTTCCACCTTTACATGGGATCTGGGGATCTCACTCAGGCCTTCCACCTTTACATGGGATCTGGGGATCTCGCTCAGGCCTTCCACCTTTACATGGGATCTGAGGATCTCACTCAGGTCGTCGGGCTCTTTCCTGGCAACTGCTTTTACACGCTGAGCCACTATCAGCCTCCTGATTCTTAACAGAAAATAAATATTTATTCCTATATATGGGATTAGTTGTCTGGCCCTCATGAATCTTCATTAAACATTTAACACTTTATCCAGCTAGCAAGCGTACTTATTTCTTTATTATTTTTAATTTTATTTCAGACATAGGGCCTTGCTGTATAGCTTAGACTGGTGTTGCCCTTACCCTGTGGTCCAGACTGATTGCAGACTGCATCGATCCTAAGTGCTGAGATACAGGCAGGAGCCATTCCAGGTCACTGGGAAGTCTTAACACAGCCCCTGCCGCAGAACCAGGGCTCTTGAGTTTACAGGGGGAGAATGAGGGGCTGAGGTCCGACTCGGGTAGAATATTTCCTTCAGTGCATGGTCCTGGCTTCAGTCTCCAGCACCACAGAACCAATACCAATGAATTAATGAAAAATAAAAACAAAATAAGGTCTGGTATATCTATGGATCCCATGATTATCACTCCATCTTTCTTCTTCCCTTCTCTTTTTTTTAAATGCTAGGACTGGAATCTAGGGCTGCTCCATGCTAGGCCGGTGCTCTGTTACCAGCCTCACATGGCCCTCTGTCTGTGGCTTTAGTGCAGGCCAAGAAAAAGAAGTGAGCCCTCTGTTGCAGTCACCCTGGTCTTGGACACATGTCACCCTGTCTTCTGTCTTTATACATGCAGCTGTCCTCGTCTGGAACGCCTGGACCCACCCCCATGTCCAAGGACACAGACTCTGCTGCTCGCTCTCAGAGCTAGAGTTGCTGCCTCGTAGCTAATGTCCACAGCCTGCCCTCTCTCCCTGCCTCTCCGGACGGCTTTCCCTTCATATTAATGTTTCAGAGCTGTCCCCACTGTGGTTCTTAAATGGGGTATTAGTTTTCAGCGTTGCTGTGACAGAAGACCCTGACAAAAAGCAAGTTGGGGAAGAAAGGGTTTATTTGGGTTGTGGCTTACAGTTCCAGAGGGGATACTGTCAGTCATGTCAAGGAAGGCGGGGCAGCAGGAGTGTGAGTCTGGCCTGGCAGTCAGAAAACAGATCCAGTTTCACCCACACACAGGAAGTAAGGCCAGCCTATACAAACTCCAAAGCCTGCCAGTGATGCCGTACTTCCTTCAGCAAGGCTCCACCTCCTAAAGGTTCCATTACTTCTCAAAACAGTGTCACTACCTGGGGACCAAGTGTTCAAACACATGAGCCCACAGGGGACATTTCACATTCAAACCACAACATATGGTAACTGTCAAAATGCATGTGGAAAGGGAAGCTCTTGGGTTCCCCAGTGGTTTTTGTTGTTGTTGTTGTTTTGTTTTTGTGTTTTTGTTTTTCCCAGCAGTGGGTGTTAATACTTCCTTGAGCCGAGCAGTAGTGGTACACACCTTTAATCCTAACACTTTGGAGGCAGAGGCAGGTGGATCTCTCTGAGTTTGAGGCCAGCCTGGTCTACAAATCGAGTTCCAGGACAGCTAGGACTACACAGAGAAACTGTCTTGAAAAACCAAAAACAAACAAGCATACAAAAAACTTTCTGAAACACTTCTGCCCAGGATTGAGGGCAAGGATGGGGAGGGTGAGGTCAATATCCATCACTCATTTGCCTAAACTCTCTGGACCACTTATTCAGCAGACAGTCATGATCACTTGCTGTGTTCCAGGAGGTATAAGCCAGCCCCAGCTTGTGCTGGACCATCATCTCTCCATATCCACAGGAGAGCAGTTTTAGGACGCCCTGGATGGAATCAGTTCCGGACGGCAGTACCAGCACAGTGCTGTGAGAGAGGCCGGCCTGGTGTTTTGTTCAGAGTCCTGGTGTGAATGAACCCTGTGCATATTCAATATCCACAGTTTCTAAAAAATACTTTAGATCCACACTTGGTTGGATGTGGGACATGACTAGGGAGGGTGGAGGGCCCACAGTGACAGGGTTTCTCTGTGTAGCTTTGGAGCCTGTCCTGGAACTCACTCTGTAGACCAGGCTGGCCTCGAACTCACAGAGATCCGCCTGCCTCTGCCTCCTGAGTGCTGGGATTAAAGGCGTGCGCCACTGCCCCTCAGCTTTTCTTTTGTCTTTTGATGTCACATCCTGAGCAGACTTGCACTGGGTAGTATCTCAGAGTGCTGTTTCCTGGAGTTTAGCTCCAGCTTGTTGCATTGCTACGGAATGTGCATGATGCATGCATGGGCAGACCAATACAGACAAGTGCATAATCCCACACTCTTAGTATGCAAGAAAAGATGCTGGTTTATTTAAGGTTGATCTTTTCGTTCGTTTTTGGTAAGGAAGAGGTCTGAGGGTACCACTCTCACCACACAGTCAGCTCTGGTCCCCAGTATGGGATGAGCTTGTGGCAGGTGCCTCTGATGCAGCACAGTTGGGAGTGCTCGGTGTCACCTCTGTGGAATCCTTGATAGAGGTGTTTAACTGGAACCTAATCATGAAGAGGTGACCAGACCAGCAGGATGCTCCTTGTCACAAAAGAAGAAGAGGAGGGGGAGGAGAAGAAACATTTTCTTAAATGAAAAGATTAAAAAGACATGACAGCTGTGTTGAGCAGTGTGTGACAGTGCCACCCCAAAGGAGCAGTTCCCCCAGGGACCTTTGCATGCGAATTGGGCTGTGCCAGATGGTAACGGTGCCATGGCCGTGCAGGAGAGTGTCACTGACATTCTTGGACCGTCTGATGAAGAGTGATGCAGTGATGAGGGTAGTGACTGAGGACTAAGTACTTCCGAGTTACTGTCAGAAATTTGCAGTGTTTCTGGAGAAAACGTTTTAGGCAAGGTCAGCTGGAGCCTGGGAAATAACCCTGAAGATTGACAAGTGGGATTATGTGTAATTGGCTTCTGCAGAGCAAAAGACGCCATCAGCAGAGTGAAGGGGCAGCTGACAGAATGGGGGGGAACACATTTGCTAGCTGTACCCCAGGCAGGGGATTATTATCTAGAATATATAAAGAATTGCCATCAAACCCCCAAAACTCCAGTTGATAAATGGGATGGTGAACAGGACAGATAGTTTTTGTTTTTTTGAGACAGGGTTTCTCTGTGTAGTTTTGATGCCTGTCCTGGATCTCCCTCTGTAGACCAGGCTGGCCTCGAACTCACAAAGATCCACCTGCCTCTGCCTCCCAAGTGCTGGGATTAAAGGCGTGCGCCACCAGATAGTTTTTAAAAGGAGAAACACAAATGGCCAATAACACTGTTAGAGAAAAGTGAATTAAAACTACTCTGAGATTCCATCTCATCTTCATCAGCCTGGCTAAAACGAAGAAAACAAATGACAGCAAATGCTGGAGAGGATCTAGGGAAAAAGGAACAGTATTCAACGCTGGTGGGAGTACAAAGCGTTGCCACAGCTATGGAAACTAGTGTGGAGGTTTCCCTGAAGATTGAAATTAGAACTGTGTATGACTCAGCTCTACTGCCCCTGGGCATATACCTGAAGGACTTTAAATCCTGTTACAGAGATGCTTACACATTCATGTTTGTTGCTGCTCTATTCACAGCGGCCAGGAAATGGAGCCAGCCTAGATGTCCATCCATAGATGAATAGATACAGGCTATGTGGGGCATATGCATGGTAGAATTTTATTCAGCTGTAGAAAGAAATGAAATTTGCAGACATGGGTAGGTCTGGAAATGACTGTAAAGTGAAGTAGTTCATTCAGAAAAATCAATACTGCATGTTTTCTCTCTTGTGAATCGTGTGTGTGTGTGTGTGTGTGTGTGTGTGTGTGTGTGTGTGTGTGTTGTAAGTATAGCCATGGAACTCTAAAGGAGACTATGGGGGTTTTGTGGGGAGGGAAAGAGATGGACATTGGTGGGATTGGACGCAAGAGGGGAGATGACATCACTGAGTAGGATTCCAGAGAGATTCTGGGATTCTGAAGTCCCTTCCAAAAACATGTTCTCCACTGATTTGTGGAGATCCCTTGAGACTTTGCTTGCCAAAGGTCACACCTCTCCACATTGTCATACTGGGGGCCAATCTTTCAACCCATGAACCTTGGGAGGCAAACCTCATCTTGGTTGGTCTGTGTATTTCTGGGCCTCTGTAGGTTTACATTGTCTTTGTCTCAGGTGTAGAGATTTCCTAGAAAGTCATCAGGTAGCTGCCCCCAGGTCACACCACTGGCTCTGGATATCACTTGGAGTACTCATTGACCCCTGCTTCTGGTCGCTGTGTCCCTGGCCTTTTCTGTTAGTTGGAAGAAGCAGCCAACAGAGCAGGAAGTGAGTGTTGTCAGTGGGCTCCTTGGTACCATGCTCTTGTCCTCAGTGGGACTGTGTCTACTGACAGCACCGTAGGCTACCTATTTTGAACTGGGAAGCTTTTTCTAAGTTCTCAGATTCTCATGGTAAACGAAGAAAGGGATGCTTGGAGGATGAAGCGACCACTGTGAGCACACTCCTCCATTTCAGAGCCTACTTTGTACATATCCCTGTCTCTGGGCCAGGATGAATGAGAAGCCCAATGCCCCAGAGGCAGCCTGACCAGCTGTGCACTGTACTCAGGTTAGGTGCTATTCCGAGGGTCCCTGTCCCATCCCAGGACATGGGAGGAAGGAAAGGTTGGTTTTCCAGTCTCTCCATTCCCAAGATTCTGTGTTCTCCCCCAGTGGTCAATGATGGACTTCAAGGACCCTCCTGGGACTGTAACCCACCTCAGATGCTAGACCTTTCTGTGTGGTGGAGGGGCTTGCTGAGCAGCTCTGTGGCATTTCAACAAAACACTGACAGTTTGAGAAGGCCATAGCATGTCCTCTCCACCTGACTGTGGTACATCCTGACCCTCAAGCCATCTCTTGTGGAGAAGAGGTCTGAGCCAGGGCTTCACCTCTTATACTCATTCACCAGCACTTCCTAAACATTGGGAATGGAGTCTGATTCCAGAACCTTCTGCAGATAGTTTTCTTCTTTAGTTCCCTTTCTTCTGCTCCTCCTCATTAGCAGTATGTTACCAGTGTGGATGTGCAAGCCAGTCTAGATTTTGGTTACTGGTGGCCACGTAGCCTCCTCCATTTAGGAGGGCTCAGTGTACTGAAAGGGAAGGGACCTGAGCCACCTTTGTCTTGCTGGCACTTGTGGCCACGGAGGACATGTGACACATAGGACCACTGCCACATGTGCTTGGGTTCAGGTGGACACCAAGTCTGTACAGCCAGAAGCAGGCTTGTCTACCAGGGCACTCTACTGCCTTGCTCTGCTGAGGCCCCTCTGAGCAGGGACTGGAGGACAGAGAGAAGATGCTGGCTAAGTGAGGGTTAGGAAGCAGAGACGCCGACAGGTGCTTGGCTATTTTGAATCCCAGTTAAGATTTATGAAGCCTAAACTCAGCTTTAGGGCTAGACTCCAGTTTTGTAAACTGGATTGTAACCCAGTATGGAACTGAGTTGGGGGGTGGGAACGTTTAGCAACCATTAAAGGTTTCTGCATGCGTGACGACCCAAAACAATCCAAATGGAGAAAGAAGCATGCAGAATCTAAGGTGTCCCTGGCCATGCTTATCCATGTCACACTATGTGAATTCACTGAGCCTTGGTTCTGAGCATACAATGTGCATATTCCGTCACACCATGCACAATGCTAGCAAACTCTGGAAAACACTCTGGCTCATACTAGAGATGACTTTGTTATGATCCTTCAGCTTCTTACCGCACATACCCCTGAGTTTTCTGCTCTTACGGAAACTAATTATGGAAAACAAAGGTTTTTAACATTTTCCTGCCATCATTCCTCAGCATGTATTAAAGCAGTATCTTGGCTAGAGAGATGGCTCAGTGGTTAGGAGTGTGTACTGTTCTTTCTTGCAGAGGACCAGAGTTCAATCCCCATCACCCATATCATGTGGCTCACAACCATCTGTAAGTCCAGTCCTAAAGGATCCAACACACTTTCTGGCCTCCATGGGCACTGCATGCACATGGTGTGCACATACAAAACACCAGTACACATAAAATAAAAATAAATAAATATTTTTAAAAAATAACTCTCTTTGCTTTGTATTACATTTGATTTTGAAAACTCTGCTTGAATTACTGATGAGTTTCATGTAAAATATTTAAATGAAATTTGATTTGGGATTAGGATAGAATTTCTAGCACTTTATGGCTCCAAATAAACCTTTTCCCTCTCCCATCTTGTACTATATATTTATGCAAAGCAGCATTCTCAGCACTGACAGCTGATAAAATGAAAATACTGATCAATCCTGAAAGATGTTGAAGAATATTCAGTCAAGATTTAACTGTTCATTAAATTTAAATGAGATCTTATTAGCATGCAATTTATTTTCATCTATAATAGATGGTAGAATCATATGTTCTACATAGAATCATATGATTCTACATAGAATCAATTGTTTTACAATACATTTCTTTTTTTCTCCTCTTCTCTCTCTCTCTCTTTTTTTCTTCTTTAAGACAGAGTTTCTCTGTGTAGCTCTAGCTGTCCTGGAATTCTCTTTGTAGACCAGGCTAGCCTCAAACTCATAGAGCTCCGCCTGCCTCTGCCTCCCAGGCACTGGGATTAAAGACATGCACCACCACACTTGGTTTACAATACAATTGTTTGTTTGTTTGTTTGTTTGTTTGTTTTCCCCCGAGACAGGGTTTCTCTGTGTAGTTTTGGTGCCTGTCCTGGATCTTGCTCTGTAGACCAAACTGGGCTGGAACTCACAGAGATCTGCCTGGCTCTGCCTCCCAAATGCTAGGATTAAAGGCATGTGCCACTGCCACCCGGCTACAATACATTTCTTAATGATTATTATTCATAAATATTTTTATACTTAGTTTATATATGTATGTACTTGAGTCATATAAAAGTTTCTTGGGCCAAAAGAGTTTGTGAGTACAAGTTTAAAAAGCCCTAAGGCTGCAGAAATGGGCCAGTGGTTACACACTAACTGCTCTTGCAGAGGACTGGAGTTGTGTTCCTAGCACCCAGGCCAGGTGGCTCATGACCACCTGTAACTCCAGCTCCAGGGAATCTGATGACCTCTTCTAGCCTCTATAGGCAGCTGCATGCTGGCGCTTGGCAGTCACTCATATTCAACACACGCATGTATGCACGCATGCAAAAATAAATCTTTGAAAGCAAGCAAGCAAGCAAGCAAGCAAGCAAGCAAGCAAGCAAGCAAGCAAGCAAGCAAGCTCTGCCCTAGACAGCCTTTCCTACAGCTTGTTCATGCTGCTTTTACCTGGGGGAGCGTCCTTTGTGGTGCGGTAACAGGTTTGACGTTAAGAACCTCTTGGTGGCAGGCCCACCCAAGTTGCCGCATTATGCACTTCTGGAGTCACTGTTAGAAGCTGTGCTCTGAAGGAGAGGGCAAGGTCTTTACTGTTGCTCCAGGGACTACAGATGGATTTACACAGTATGGACTTGTTGCCTCTGCTAATGGCAGTGTCTGGGTATGATTGTAGCAGTTTTGTATTCAAAGTATTTTCGTACCTTTTGATATTCAAATTAACCTTTTTCCTCCGTGTTTAAAAGTGACTTTAGTGCAGTGGATGTTGAGAACTATAAGTGTCATTTGGCTGGGATTTTTTTTTCATTTTTTAAAAAGATTTATTTATTTATTATGTATATGGAAGAGGGTACCAGATCTCATTACAGATGGTTGTGAACCACCGTGTAGGTACTCAGGACCTCTGGAAGAGCAGTTGGTGCTCTTAACCTCTGAGCCATCTCTCCAGCCCCAGGATTTTTTTTTT
>CABHPH010140409.1:0-16311 GCA_902168325.1 Peromyscus nudipes
TTCTTCTTCTTCCTTTTTTCATGTTTCCTTCTTATGAGGTCGTCCCCAGAGCTCTTTATGTTCTTAATGATGGCTAAGGAAATTAAATTTTCTTACAACACCATATAAGAGAAGAGGATTAATTAAAATGATACTTTGAGAGAATTACCTAAGTACTCTCAATTGTAATTATGGAATTCAAGCCTCAAGTAAATAAAAACAATTTAATCAAGATTAAATTGTGTGATTGGGATCAGAAGCGGCCCCATGAAGCTCTCAGACAGTTATTTCAACTTCACAATGTTACTCATTGGGCATCTTTACTCATACTTTCTTCCTTTCTAAAAGACCCAAGATGGAAGTTTATTACCCAAGAACTCACATCAGTACTTATATATATATTTTTTTCCATTCTGTCACAGATGATTTTCAGTGCCCTTTCCTGAGCCTTTCTCTCCTCTAAAGGATAGGTAAAGTGAATGCTCCTTTCCATGACTTCTGTCCAGTTAGGGGAGACCTTAGGACACAGTCTTGTCGAGAAAGATAGGAAGTCTGCTGAAAGATTTCTGAAAAGTGTAGTGTTTGAAAATGAGCCATTTCTTCCTTTTTTCTTACTTGATCTCAATCTAGATTTCTAGAGTTTCCGTAATCATCTTAAACTGAACTGAAATGAATGGAAAGGGTGATTAGAGGAGAATTCAGTTCCTTCATAAAATTGAGGCATAATGTTCCAGCTGTTTATCAGCAAGTCCCACATGTTATCAGCCATTTAGGAAAGAGAACAGATCAACTGAAATGTAACATCAACCATTCAAGAAAGAGAACAGATTAACTGAAATGCAACATAGTTTGCAAAAATTGGACATGTGCCTTGGAGTCACCAATAGGTCATAACAAATGTGGACTGAATCTTTATGTATATCATAAAAAACTCTTATGAATAATCTAGTTATTGCAAAAACATTATTAATAGAAAAAATCTATTGCCAGATCCTCAAGTGGTATAATGATATGAAAAAGTCTTTAAGCATTTTAAAGGCAGAAAAATGTTTTCAAAGTATCTCCTCTAACTAACAACGTTTAATAAAAATAAAATACTTCATGTGAGCACATCCTCAGGAAAGGGTAAATTAAGTTTGTATTTGAAATTCCATTATTCAATAAGACATTTAGGCATTTTCAAAGTTATAAATACAAATAAGAGAAGTGACATATTATACAACATTGTGCTTATTTTTGAAAATGATTTATTTCAAGTATTATTTGGAAGGAAGGTATCATGATACATGTTTATTTGATATCATAAAAAATGAAAAGATTAATTCAAAAGAGCACTTGTTTAGATCTCAAACTATGTTACCAAACCATAGTAATAAAAACAACTATGACACTGGTACAAAAACGGACATGTAGACTAATGAAAGAAAATCAAAAATTCAATATGACTACGCATCTGACGCTTGACAAACACGCCAAAGGGGCACACTGAAGAAAAGGAAGCCTTTTCAAAAAATGGTGCTTGGAAAACTGGATGTCCTTAGGTAGGTGAATGAAATGTGATCCATATCTATTACCTTGTACAAAACTAACCCCAAATGGCTCACAGCCTAAGTGAGAAAACAGAACCTGCTAGAAGAAAGCACAGGCGGACTTTGCACTCTCCCATGCATGTTTCAGCCCCAAGTCTTCAGATGTGAGCAGACAGCCCGGAGTAACTGCAGACACAAGGGAATCAAAGCATCGTGGTGCAGGAAGCAATAGCAAGGCAAGCACCGGTTCTGAAGGGGAAAATGAGAAGATTGAGTGGAGGCTTTAGTTAGGGGAAGGAAGGAAATTAATACAAAAGAAAAGTGAAAAGTGACAGTACGGATGTCTGAAAAAATTATAAGGAAGCATATTATTAGCTATCTATTCCAACTAAGATTACATTTAATACATATAAGTATGTGTATCAATATGAAATTTGAGTTTAAATGAAATTCTCCCCTCTGGGCTGACAATACTTCTAAGTGCCACAGACTATCTGACATGAAAATGTCAACAGCAGACATGAGACATCATTTTTTGAGTTGTATTTGTTAGGGTTGTCTAAGAGTCTCTCATTTGCTCTTGCCCTTGGTTGTCCCTCAAAAGTTGCAAGTAAGTCTCCATTGCTAAACAAACCACGAACTGCAGACACAGGACCCAGAGAATCGAAGGTCATTATTCACCGAAAGACTCCTCCCCAAGGACTAGGTTTCATGGTACCAGAAGGTACCATATAATGTTTCAGGTCAGGAAGGCAACCAATGGTCCTACCTGGTGATCAAGGACCATAGAAGAAGAAAGGAATAATTATTGTAAAATCCAGAGGAACAAAAATTCTTCTGAAAGATTTCATCTCTTAGCTATGTCAGAAGATACTTCCGTTGTCTCTCACCAACATGGATGCTTAAATGAGACTTGAACAAGGACTTGCCCAGTAGACATGCTAACATGGAAAGAGAAAGGTCATCAAGCCTCAATCATAAACGAAGACCTACAGGCAACTAAGATATGCTGAGAATGGGAAGAAGCAGTCTGTTCCAGGGGAAAGCCCTTAAATTGGTTTGGTTATTCAATACCAGCTTCTCAGACCTGAAATCATGCAAGTAACAGTATATAAACTAAGCAGGTTCTCTCTCTCTCTCTCTCTCTCTCTCTCTCTCTCTCTCTCTCTCTGTATGTGTCTGTGTCTGTCTGTCTGTCTGTCTGTCTGTGTAACATCAATTAAAGAAATAGAGGCTTTGAATTAGAGAGAGAGAGCAAGGGAGGTGCATGGGAAGGGCTCAGCAGAAGGAAGGAAAGGAGGAAAACAATGTGATTATATTTCAATTTCAAATATATATAGCACAAGTTGAATAGCAATTAGATCCAGCCAAACCCCTAACTGAGCTAACAGATAGGAACTAGCTGGCTAATATGTAAAACTCCAAGCTTCTCAAAGCCATCTACCAATCCCGTCCTCTTTACAACTCAGCTACCTTCCTCATCAAGGCATTACTTCATCCACCTCAGCATCCACTGCATAGTGTACCAGTCACCAACATCTTTATTTCCTCTGACCATGATGTCTGCCTCTTCAAGAACTGAAATAAGGGTATCCAAATACCACAGCTTTGGGGCAAATAAACCTAGACTCGATCCCTTTCTCTATTTCTTCATTTGAAGCTTGTCTTGAACATCTTTCTTCCACTTCTCTGATCCTAAATTTCCTCACTTGTAAATTGGAGAGAATGGCCACCTAGAGTAAAACTGACTATTTGAAGGGATGCTGCCTGCCATATGAAAACAACCTTGCAAGTGTTTGTTTCACATTTGAGATTTGAATTCTCGGTGACTGTTCAAGAATTTCTCTTGCATATCAAAGTACAGATGATGTCAAACTTGCCACAGCATTTGGTGCTAGCAATTCCACAGCTATCTCTTTATTCAACTAAATATGCACATTGACAATACCATAGGCATGTAGATCATGCTGCATTGTGAAGGGATTCTAGGCAGATGTCCTTTATTAAAGAGTAGGTTTTGGCGGGGAGAGATTATCCATCCTATTCATACCCCTAATATTTCATACTGTGCTTAGCACAGAGAATTTAAATATTTTTGACAAGATGTCCTTGGATGTAGAGACAGATCTCAAAATTCTAAAAATAGTCAAGGTCACTTCTCTCCATGTTTGAGAGTGGGTTTTCCAACTGACACAATATGTTAAATGTCCTCTACATCCCCAAATCCCATAAGAAAGCAGAATGTGAGAAACAAATATATTTTTTTTTCATAGGAGAAACCTGTGTCTCTTATAAACCTGTGTCTCTACCATGGTTTCAATAATAAGGTTTCAGCAGGAATTCAGTGTTGAAGAATAACTGTCACCTAGGAAACAAATTGTAAATTTCTCAAAGGACTGCAATTTTAAATTTCAGACATCTTGAAAAAAAAAAGCATCCTCAAAAGAATATTTTTAACTGACCTGGAGAAATTAATCAGATGAAATGATGCTTGCATCTCTCTTTATTCTGAAAAGTGTGCTCAGAAACTTCTACTCATAGGTTTCCTTTTGATTTTCTTTTTGATCAATATGTAACTTCCAATGTCAATGTGAAGATAAAATTTATATAGCTCAATGTAATAATAAAGAATATTTTTTAAAAATATGCCCAGGTTACTGTGTTTCTTGGCATATAATACCTAGGGAAGGGATTGGAAAGGTAAAGGATAGCATAACAACACAAAGTTCTCCTCAAAATGATGTTGCATAATTTTAGGAATAAGGACAAGTGATAAGACTGTATTGAAATTCTCTGACATTCTAAAAATGTCCATCATAAAAACATATCTAGCCATCAAATATAACCAGAGCACACATGCAATATATCATTATGTTTACTTGAATAGAGACTTAGTCCTACTGCTACTGGTTACAAACTAGTGATGAATTATTTTTCTTGATTATTAAGCAGCCAGTGTTTTTATTTTTTCTGTTTTCTGTCCTAACTTTTTTTTCTTTACTGAGCATTTTAAGCATTAATGGCAACAATATTAAGCTTGATGCTGCTTAATTATGTTACCATTGTTTCTTTTCTTGTTGCATTTTCTTCAAAGTTGGTGTCTAGACCAGTGGCAGCCTTACCAAAATATTCATTCTGAAAATGATTCTTTTTGTCATCCTGGCCTCTCCTGACACCAACAAACTGATGACCCAATCTAGGCACTATCTTTAGCAGTAAGATGACTGACTAAATATTGTGAAAATCCTTCTAGAGAACAACCCACTCTGAGTTGAGGATTGCTAACTTACACATAATTCTATTTTACATGGTCTATGAAATCATATGAAAATTGAAGGAGAAGCCACTTGCAATCTATCTTTGCTAAGGGGTGAGTAAATCCCATGAGTGGATACAGACTGAGTCTGTATTTTCTTCATTATTTGCTCTTCCATTCTTCCGTGCTTGTTGATCTGTTCTTCTTGTGTTTCATGTCGGTCTCTGTGCCATGCTAGTACATCGTGGCTTCTTGTTATTTCTTTTGTCTGTAAAATGCTCCAAGTAAAGCAATTTTTTCATAACATTCTATTTATTTAGAACACAGTTTCCTTTGCTTAAAGTACACAATACCCTCACACATGGAAATTTTTCCTTCAATTCTCTGTCAATTATGTCAAATAGAACTTTTTGCAGGATTTTTTTTTACCTTTGATTTCTGTTTTTGGATTCTTTAAATATTGTTTGTATTGGTGAGATAAACTTTGTGTATTGTTGTTGCTTTAGGAATTGAAACATACAAAGTTCAGTTTGGATCCTCATTAATTTGTGACCATTCCTTCATCTTTTCTATCTGTTTCCCTTATTTAGAGAACATTTTTCTTTTTTTTTTTTGCAGTCTATGAAATCATATGCAAATTGAATGAGGAGCCACTTGCAATCTTCCTTTGCTAAGGAGTGAGTAAAACCCATGAGTGGATATATTCTGGGTCTGTCTTTTCTTTGTATGCACTTGCACATGGAAGTGCTTGTTGATCTGTTCCTCCCACACTTCATGTCGGTCTGTGTCATGCTAGTACATTATGGCTTCTTGTTATTTCTCAAGATGTTGATAAAATAAGTATGACTCTCTAGCTGGTTCTGTCCCTACTGTGCTGGTCTCTTTCCACTGAACTCACAGAACCACATGACTGTGGATAGAATTCACATGTGCAGTCCAACATTGTCACATACAAGGCCATTCACATAGGAAAATCATGAGGCCAGCCAAGGAGTCTCAAACCTCTCAGTACAGGGTAGAATTTCCTTATATATCTGGGAAAGGTGCTGAAACATATTTATTTAACAATTTTCCAGATTGATCCATTAACTTTTTATTATTCAGACATATGGCATATGGCTCTCCATTTGAATTTCTGCTCCAGGCCTGGCAAATATTTAGAAATCTGTACAAAAGGGTTTCCTCTAAAAGAAAATAATATTTTTTTTTCATTTTCAGCCTTTAAGTTACAGTTATAAAGAACATAAAGAGCCCGAGATTTCTGACTCCAAAGCATAACACATTGAGTAGAACATGTGCAGGCTTCCCAATCCTGCCAATAAACTCAAGAGTGTAGCGTGTTTTCCTTCTAAATATTATTATGCTGTTTTCCTTTACACCAGGAATTGTATTGTGCTTCAGGATGGAGGATTTGCTAGCATCATGTTAACACGTATTGACAGACTCTTTCTGATTTCCTGTCTACAGAATCTCCCTAGAAATTTGGTGCTAGTTTCATAGTGTAGAATTTATATTTATATTGATTTGAGAAGCATAGACAATGTAAATGTATATTCCTCACCAGAGCTAAAGATTTGGGACTGAGGCAAGAATAACACCCATGAGAAAGAAAAGTGGGTCTAAATGGGACTGACCTCCTGATATTTATTTATGATAGCTTCAAGTTTGTTTATTTAACTCTTTATTCCTAGGACAAACTGGCTTACTTTGGTGCATTTAACAAACTATAAGTAAACCAAGAATAGAAAAGCATAAACAGTTCTCTAAAATTCTACCAATAACCTATATTTAATTAATATTTTAGTGGCTGTACTTGCAAATATACACACATTGAAATACAGAATGTGAAATATATGTATTGTTTTCTGTATATTACTCTATTTTATCACTTCATTAAAATGTTAGGTATAACTTCCTTTACATATAAATATGTATTATTCTTCCTTATTGCTGTATGTTATTCATTACATAGCTAAACACGTAACTTGATTTCTTCCAGCTGCTTTAGAAAATGTATTACTCTGATGCAAAAGAAATCATAAAAAAGTTAACCTTCATCAAGAAAAATAAAGAAGTTGATGGTTGAAAGGAAAAAAGAAACAGTGATCATAGTATAGTCTCCTGGTGGTTCTGGTCCAGGAGAGGGAAGGGCTACACCATAGAAACAGTGTGGTACAGTTTTTCAAAAGACTAATTTAATATTTAATACTCTTTTGGGTACAGAGGCTCTTCAGATACCCTGGAGTTTCAGACGTGCCAATTTACCTTCTCATGCATTCCTGGCACCATTATGTCCTCACTTTTCTCTGTCTCTTTACAGAAGTGCTGACATGTGGCCAATGCTCTAGATATTGCTGACATCCGCTGACACTCTGTCCCAGTCCTTGACACTACAACGGGTAAAACACCTGGGTTTACTAGGACAACTTCTTATTTGATGTTGCTCCAGTGGCCACCTGTAAATCCCTCTCCCCGCCCCATCCACACCCTTGTATGAAGTGAGGGTCCAGCATCTACACTAACTAGTCTCGCTGCTTCACGTGCTGTTCTGAAGCTGCTTGCATCTGCCTGATCCCTTCCTTGTCTGTAGATGGATTCCTTTCAACTTATCTGAAGCCTGTGGCTTCTCCTTCATCATTTCCAGCTTCTGTGAGTCTCTGTTAACAAATATCACAAAAGTTTCACACCATATACTTAAATCACTTTGTGATGGAAACACTATCTATCTAAGCCACAGCAAGTGTACTGGATGAGATGAAGCAGCTGATTATCCTAAGGAGTCAGCAAGCTGACCATTGGAAGGAAACGAAATCATCTCTGCGTCTTTGGTTCTTGGTGGTGGTATTAACATCTGTTGATTTGTTTTGCCTCATTTTGTTTTTACGATAATGAGTAGTTTCACAGTAGTCATCTAGGGTGAGAAAATATTGATGATAGAAAAATCGAGTGTTTCAACAAACTGATGAAAGTGTGAAGATGAACAGATAAAGACAGGGTGAATGGGACAGAAGTCTGGTGCCATGAAATGTACTGGATATCTCTCTAATGTTTCCCAGACCTCAAGTGTAAAATCTGTATAAAAATCAGGTGTGTTTCAGTAAGAAATGCTCTGCTATCTGCAACTGGCTTACTTCTGATAACTTCTAAAAGAATGGGATTTTATCCAATAACTTCTAAAATAATGGAATTTTATCCAACAATGATACTCTGATCTGAAAGATGCCAATCACACTTGAACTGGACTCTGATACCATAAGGAGACAAGAAGAGGTAATCAAGTACAGACTGAGTGTGGGAAAGTCTCACTGTCTTGCCCATGCAGGTTCCCAGGACTGCCAGACTATCTCCCCCAACAGCTAGGAGTTTTCTGAATGATAACTCTGACCCATCAGAGGGGCACAGTCAAGTGTGTGTATGTGTGTACTGCAGAAAGAGTACCTCTGTATCATATAATGCTTCTCTTTGTATTCTTGTATTCATCCAGTTTCACATAATAAGCATACACTTTCTTTTTCTTTAATCATAAAGTTAACATTAATTAAGTTAGTACTTGTGTGGACAGTATTGTTAGCAATTTAAATTCATTATCAATTTTCACAGTAACCTTATAGATTAGGTATTATTTACTTAATGATCGAAAGAGGTGGGTTTTAGAGGTTAATATATTGCTCAATATCATGTGGGTAATAGGTGATTAAGTAGTTTTAACCAACTCTCTCTTGTTCTAAACCTCACTTAGAATAAAATTTTCCAATAAGTGAAATTTATTTTTCAAAATGAAGGGCTTCTAGCCCACCCATCCTAAGTGTTCTTTCTTGACATTTCCATACTTTATCCAGGTAACTGGGATGATGCCTGAGAGCACCTGGTGGACATTAGGTAGAAGTGACATGGGTGCTGTGGTGCTGCTGAGGTAATAGACAAAGAGGCCTGTGCAAGGATTCAGTCACTCTAGATAAAAATGTGAGAACTCACGAATATGTTAAGATGGGTACAGCTTCCTGTGTACACAGTACACATACAAAATCATGTGTTTCTACTTCATACAATGAGATTCTACAGTGCCCTTACTTATCACACAGAGAAGTAATATTTGAATATAAAATCCTCATAAAATTATGTTACTGTCTAATGTATAAGAAATAATTTGATACAATATGAACAAAATATAACAGAATCAACTGAAAGGATATACTAATCTGAAAAAATATTTTAATCAAATTATAATTATTTCTTTCTTGCCTCTCCTCCTCTAACTTGTCCCATGGACCCCACCTCTTGCTTCTCTCAAATTCATGGTCACTGACATCTTTAATTTTTGAAAAAGAAATTATAATTAGTATCCTGAGAGAAATGAAGGAAAGTGCCACATATTTTTTCTAAAATAAAATAAAATTAAAAAAATAAAGGTGAGGTTGGAATAAAATAAAAATGATGGCGAAGAGAAAGCAGATAAAATAGAATGGAGGGGGAAAGACTCATAGGATATTGAAAAATAAAGTTGAAGAAACTTGTCAAAAAGTAGAGCCCAGGCTGATGAGATAAAAAGGGAAGAGAACGAGAGAACAAATCCAGAAAAATCCTTTGCAGGGTTGCCAGAAATAAAGAACAGGGGAGGAAAAAAGCAGAGAACACGAAGTCATCAAAAGAATTTCAGGATTATTTCCAAGAACCAGAGAATATGAAATTTTAGCTTCACAGAGCCCATAAAATGTTCATAAAAATGGAAGAAAAACAGATCTAACCCAAAGTACCTATAAAAATGGAAGAAAGAAGTTCTCAAGAGAAAGTTTTATGAGCTGAAACAAAGAGAAAGAAGGAGGGAGGGAAGGAGAGAGGAGACAGAGCCTACTCAGAGACTTTAATGCTTTGTAATGACATTTTCAGGCACATCACACATTCAAACCTGACTTCCCATGTGAGCATTCTTGAGAAGAGTAATAGAACCCCTCCCAACTCACAGAGAAAAAGAGGAGATATTGAAAATGGAGAAGAGACATTTTCAGGATGGTGATGGATTGGAGCACCCATGCTAACAATGACAATCCATGTTGCCACCACAGATGAATGCATAGTCTTCAGAAATGATAGATGATTTTACTAAATATAAAGAATAGTTGATGCATATGAATATATTTGATATACTTTGGTAAGCGATAGGGAAAATCTGCTTTGGGATATTTATCATTGACATCAAAATGTTTGGAAGTAAAGAGTTTAGATTAAAACTTACAGCTATGTTTTTTTGTATGATTTTATATAAACCATGATAAAAGGAATAATAGAGAAATAATAAACTAATAATGACATGGGAATAGCAAAAAAATGATATAAGGCATGAAATGGAACAATCCATAAAACCCATTTACCATATTAGATTCTGAAGGAATATAATCAACTTCAAAATTAAATTCACTTTGAAGAATCATCTCTGTTAAGAGCAGACAAAAGAACTTTGTATCTGAGGAAAGTCCAATAGTGTCAAGCTTGGTTTAGTTGGTGTTATCAATGGTTAGAATACTCGTAGGAAAGACTGACATTAAGGGAAACAAATCTGAATAGATCAGAATAATTAACTTTCCTTAAGAAATGATCTCATTATCATAACAGATTATACACAAAATAATGAAATTCCGGAATTAGTATCCGGATTTACTCATTAGTGGAAGGTGAATATGATTAAAACCGTTATCCACATCTTCTATAATTCACTCCAAATACTTAGGAAGACTCACTTAAGAGTCTTAGTTAGGACAATTTGTCACCTCATTTCTTTCATTTTCTTTCCTTAAAATTCAAGGGAAAAGAGGATTAAGGCTTAAAATAAATCTAGAAAATTTACGTGTATGTATAGACTTACATTTACATCTATATTACTTGTTAACATGCAAATGACTAGCCACATATGGAGCTGGAGAGATGGTCCCGTGATGGAGTACACTTGTTGATCTTATGCAAGACACAGATTTGGTTCCCGGCACCCATATCAGGCAGATCGGAACCACTCGTAACTCTAATTCTGTTGCATCTTACGCCCTCGTCTGGCCTCCACAGGCACTGCACACATGTGATGCAAATAGCCGTGTACACATATCCATAAATAAAAACAAGTATTTTTAATTAAAAAAAAAAGAGATTGGCTACATTGGAGCTAGAGAGATGATGCAGTGGTTAGGAATACTTCCTGCTCTTCCAGAGGACCGAGGTCAGTTTTCTCATCTCCTGTCAGGTAGTTCACAACTGCCGGTAACTCAGAGCATCCAATGCCCTCTTCCGCCTTCTACAAGCAACTGCAGTCCTTTGGCATATAGTTACACAGCGCGCACACACACACACACACACACACACACACACACACACACGCACTCACACATAAATAAAAATGACAAAAATAAATCCTCCTTGAAATGATGAGCTACAAAGGAGAACAAATTGTTCAGTGGTGGAAAACACAGTAGGTGTTAACTATGTATCAATTATCCATTAAAAAGACATTTCATAACACTGATATTTTCCAATCAAAGATCATGTAAAACAGCAAGGTATCTTTCAGTAGCTAATGAGATGTTGATGAAGATTTTTTTGAATCAAGAAGATACACCATAATATGTTTGCTCCAGATAATAGCAAAGTTTGGTACATGAACACATTTAATGAAAGCAGCTATCTAGCAGCATGTTTCTTTTTATAGAAAAGACACACGATTTTGCTAGCCTAAGAATAGTGTACCTTTTATGCTTAACCCAATTCAGGGTTAGAGAAGTCTTTTCATTTGCCACACAAAGCACTCAAATTTCACATTTTTCATCAAAAATATTGGGCTAATGAAAACTGCATATTGTGAGGAAATACAAGCCTTTATATGAATAGAAACCTTTAGCTGCCCTTCTAAGTTTTCTAAGTAATTGAAGAGCAAATGCCAAAAGGAAGAAAAGCTGAACACTAGCCAAATTTCTTCTTTGTATTAAAAATTCTTGAGTTTAAAGAAGACAAGGGAGATACATCGTGTTTTTAAATGATAGCATTTCTTCACATTTGAGAAGTGTACTCCATCACGGAGCCATCTCTCCAGCCCCATATGTGGCCAATCATTTGCATGCAAATAAATAATATAAATATAAAGTGTCTGTCTTAAAAAGAAAACATTAAAACCACCACAACAACCACAGATTTCCACTCTTTCTGTTCCAAGGTAACACTGAAATTTATTAAGCACAGGAAACTAATTCTGAGTTCTAGAGTGCCCCCATGTGGAAGTAAGTAAGCACTACTCTCTTACAGTATGGCTCCAATTGCTGCCTCTCACATGGGCTATCTAGAGGCTGATTAAGATTTCCTTTAGTGCATGATTTCTGTTGATTTTGTTCATTGTTAACTTCATACAAGTACAGTGCATCCTGATTGTTCTCACTCTCTCTTTCTCTTTCATATCTGTCACAACCTTGTCGAATCCCTCCCACACAAGTCCCTCTCTCATATCCATGCCTCTTCGTTTTGTTACCTACAGAGATTAACCAGAGTTGTCTGTGTAACCATGGGTTTAGACGATCCATTAATGAAAGCTGTCCAAGTCATCACAATAAAATAGGAGTTTATCATGGTTTCCTTTTTATTTGATTAAACTTTTAATAGTTGCACACTAACAGTATGAATAAAATGAGCAATCACTGTGTACATCATTGGATCACAAAGCTTATCATAATTTCTGGCACCGGGCAGATATCTTAGTTTCTTTTCAGTTGCTGTGATAAAATGTTCTGACAAAAAGAAATAAAGAAATTAAAAGACAAACAATTTATTTAAGCTCATAGTACTAGGTTACAGTCCATTATTTTGGGGGAAGTCACAGCATCAGAAACTAGCCACATTGCACTTAGAATAAAGACGCAAAGAGAAAAAAAAAAACTGAATTCATGTTTGCTGCTCAACTCCCTGTCTTTATTGATATAGTCCAGAATCCAAACCAGCAAATGATACCACCAGTGCTGATTGGTCATGCTGATCACACATTCATCAGTAGCAGAAGTTATCTATGGCAGAAAACCAACTAAGATTTTTTTTCAAGAAATAGAAAGCAAGGGGCTGAAAGAAAGAGATAGGAAGGACTATAGAGAATAGCATTTCTGGTTTGGTGGAATAGGAAGTTTGGTACTCTTTTTCTCCCCTTCCCAAATAACCGAAATTGTATAAAATGTTTAAGACTGCTAAGACTCAATAAATGGCAATGAGCTGAAATAGCTTTTTATAGTTGTCAATTATTTATCATGCTTAAGTATCCATTCTGGTACGGATTTGTAGAAATAACCAACGATAGTATGGGACCAAACTGAAATCTCAGTCTCTAGCACCAGTTTTTAAAGCTTACTAATCCTAAGGCATTTGCTCATGTTTTCATCAGCTATTACTTTGACACTTTTACTATGTAAGTATTTTGATGATTTTAGGTCACTAAGAACAGTAAAAACTAAAATTATTTCTAGTAACAAAACTTAGGACCAGCAAGCTAAAGCTTTTGCCTGCTTCTCAGGAGTCTATTGTCATTGAAATAAATTAAGTCAAGGACAATTTTAACTAGAATTTCACAACATTCATTAAACTTATTCACGAAGAAAAGAAAGAGCCTAAGCTATTTAATATTGAGAATTCAAAGTACACATCTCATGAGAAATTATGTTTTAAACTTCTTTTGTAATCAAAATTATGAATACTTAGTTTAAGTATATGTGATAGAGAGTAAGAATTGAGTAATAAGGAAAACAGTTTTCCATTAAAATAATATAAAATATAAATTCTTACTATTTTACTTTTTTGTGTTCTTCTCTCCATTTCCTAGTTAATTTATAATTATAATACAAATAATGAAATAAAATTATATCCAGCAAACTAGAGCCATAGTCTATGATATTATCAAGAAATTTAACAAAAATCAGTTTTATGAATTCTCATTATTAATATGTCAATCCTGCACTTTAGGTGTGCATAGTATACCACTAGATGTGGTATTTTCTACATATATTCTACATATGTATTTCTTTTCGACAGCAATATAAAACCAAGTTGACTCTAAATGTGCTCTCTGCTTTTCAAATATAGGAAAATTTATCATCTTTTTCTTTTCTCAGGAAAATATAAAGTCTGTTAATAATTAAAGATACTTTTAGGAAAGAATATGTATGTACATTTAAATATGCACTCCATAAAATACTAGTTGGCATAACCAGTATAGAAATCCAAGTCTGGTTCTAACATTTGTATGTCAAAATGCAGATCTAAGCAAGAAGTTCATGTGTGGAAGTCATAAAATTATTGGCTGTTTCAACATCAACCAAAAACTCCAGTGAAAACAAGCCTTGGATGTTCCATTGTCCGTGATCCCTTTGTGTAGGTGCTGGTCCTCAATCTGGTGGCCACATCTTCATCTTACTTCACCACATCATCAGATAAATACAAACATGGGATGTCACTCTTCTTCGCCTCACCAGGTTCTCCTGACCTTAGAGAATAGTCAGAGTCCGTTTTCTCTTTTCTCTAGAGAGACTATCCTCCTTCTCCTACCACCCAACTCTTACATCAGTGATGGCTGATTCTTTCCAGTTAGGGGGCCACAGGCCTCTGTAACTCATGCTGCTTTCTCTACCTAACTCCTTTCTTTAATTCCCATTGCACTCTCTTTTACCTTCCTTTCCCTATATCTTGTAAATTAGTTTATTAGCACATAGATTGCCCATGAGAGATGTATATCTTCCCACTTGGGGAAGAACCCATTATACAGTACCATGTCAGCAGTGTTCTTGTCCATGGTTCTATTAGGTTTTATTACAGTTCTCATGGTTGACACATTTGCTTATATTTCTGCATTATAAGGCAACCACAAATCCACAGAGATAAGGAACAACACCACCAACATTTAGCAAACATCCTGAGATATGTAGGGTTCTAAATACAAGTTTATGAAAAATGAAAGTACAAAACTTTTAAACAAAGAATCCCACAAGGGTTTCCACGTAGGAACTAAGCAGGAATTTAGACTGAGTTCTTGTGGAAATGGTGTCTGTGGTCAGATATTGAACCAACAAGGACAGAATAATGTGAGGGAAGATGGACAGTGAGTCCTGGAAACTCAAGAGGCTCCATATGGCTATTCAACATAAATCATTTCCCTTCTGCACCTTCCATACTTTAGTCCTACTACTTTCTAGTGTCTTTACTACATTTGACTAGCTTACATACATAATATTTCCATAATACAGTTGCTTAAGTTGACTCACATTTTCATTAAACTTACTATAATAAGAACTTTCTATCATTGCTTTATAGAGAAAATTCAGGATTGTCCCAAGAACACAAATTACACATAAGTATAATGGGAGGTTAGTTTTAGTTAATTCCACAGTGGGTAATTAGGACTAATCCTCCCACCAAGAACAACTAAGAAAGCTAAACAAGATATTTTTAAAAGTATTTTTAACACATTAGAGATCTCCCAAGGCTAGGACAAATTACAGAGAAAAATCTTGGAGAATGTGGGAAAACAAAGAGTTGAGTCTCACACCAGAGTGCCCCTCCTCCAGCCCCCAAAACTCCTTCACCCTTCAAATCCTAGCTCTGAACTGCTTTGTTTTTCAGATGTTGATGTCTAATGAAGAAATAGAAACTAATTCCAAGTCTTCCATTTTGCTTCTATTGCTGTGATAAAGACGGTAGCCAAAAGTAACTTGTGGAGAAAAGGGCTTATCTCAGCTCACATGTCCAGACCTCAGTTTATCACTGAGGGAAAGCGGGCAATGAATTCAAGGCAGGAACCTGGAAGCAGGAAGTGACAAAGTGGCATGGAAGAGTGCTGCTTGCTGTCTTGTTCTTGGCTTGTTCAGTTCGCTTTCTTATACTACCCAAGACAACCTGCCCAGGGAACGGCACTGCCTATAGTGGGTTGGACTCTGCAATGTCGATCAATAATAAAGAAAATGGCCCCACAGCAGACTCTCCTACAGGCCATCTGATTGAGGCAATTCCTGGATTAAGGTTTCCTCTTAGATGACTCCAAGTGTGTCAAGTTGAAAAAAAAAAGCAGCTCATAGACTTTGATAGAGATGGAGTCCATGGCAACTGCAAGCTTTTACAACGAAAGCTCTCCCCATAGCGATATTGCCTAGAGCAGGCCAATTTAACACACAGCTTTACTTGCAATGTTACTTTCTTCTTTTGTTTGCATGTATTCACTCCCTCTTTCTCCCACCTCCCACGTTCTATTGTGTTCACACAGTAACACTTCCTAGCTCTCATGCATTGTCCTTCAGTAAAGATAATGTAGATCCGCAGAGATCCGATGGAGACAGTTTCAGCTCTAACAAGGTCCATTTCAGTTCTAACAGGTCTATTGCTCTGCAGAGTTCCAGAACTTAAAGAGAAGCAATGTTCTATTTTACAGCAGTACCAATCCCTGGAATATGTGAATTCTGGAAGTGTCTCAGTCAAGTGAATCTGTTGTAAAGGAGGAGAAAATTAATAAGTTGACTTCAGAGCTTTAGAAATTCTAGAGGAGTTTGT
>CABHPH010140410.1:0-41473 GCA_902168325.1 Peromyscus nudipes
GGGCGGGGGATGGCTCAGTGGGTAAAGGCGCTTGCTGTACAAGCCTGCTGACTTGGATCCACATTCCCAGATCCTATGTAGAAGTCACAGATAGTCACTGAGGGCCAACACTGAAGGTTGTCCTCTGACCTCTGCACACCCTCCTTCACACATGAACATGAACACAAAATAAATGAATGTTCCCAAATCTAAACAAATGTATCACCTCAAGTACTGCCTAAGCAGAAAACTATGACCTGCTCATCTGACTTTTCTTAAAGGGAATTTGCACAGGTGAATGGCTGCTTTCTCTTCTCCACACGTTTTGTCTCTTTCAGACTCCTTCTACGCAGAGCATAATCAGTATGCTCACTTCATGATGCTGCGGTGAAGATTTGGCTGAGAAAATACATGTTTACTGTTGAAAGCCTGCATGTGTTGATTTTCCAGTAACTGTAAAACACTGTGATCATCATTTTTTATTGTTATTGTTGTATATAAATTCATTCTGCCTTAAAAGCCTTGTAAGGTTATTGGTCATCTCTATTTTTAAAATACGGCATTCCCAATTTACATGCAATTATTGAAGATTATTCACTTATTAGTTAAACTGAAAGAAGCCAGGCACCAGAGGATTAGGTCAAATCCATTTCTGCAAGTTCCATAGATACTGAAATGGACATCTAGCTACTGTGTTGCTCACAGCAAAGCCACAGCAATTCCTGTGGTGTTTTATGTGACTCTAGAGCCCTCTTTTTGTTTTTGGACAATTGTCATGAAAACAACCCTGTTGTAACATTTTGATGTCTAATATTTGTGAGTTTCAACAGAAGCAATATTGTGGCTTTGTGTGTGTACCTACACATACATACACACTCACATGCCGCTTCACTGACTGGAGTGGAAATGGTTTAATGTGACTCTATTATTTGAAGCATCATTTTCTGACGGCTCCAGCAAAGCCTTTGATCAGGCCAAGCTGTGTGGCTCAATGGAATCCATGCATAGAATCCTATCTAGCCTCAGAAAGATTGCATCATAGAAGCTGAATGGCTCAATTGCTATTATTCTAAAGCTAGCATTCTGGGGAAGCATTACTATTCACCAACATCAAAAGAGTTGCTAGAATGGAAATTGACCCTGCCTTGTAATATAAACAGGTCAGCTGTGGGAGAGTGCTCAGAGACAGTTATGATGTAATATCCTCCATCCAGCACTCACAGGCTAATCTGTTTGGGCTTCTCCTCTGTCATTTCTCTTTCCCAGGAATAAAATAAAAGGTAGAGTGAATACAGATAAGGATGAGAGCTTCTCTCCAGCCATTTAAGGAATAAGCCTATTGTTCAGCCTCCACCAGGAGACAGTGTGGCTACCAGAGTCAGTATTTGCCTTACATCGCAGGGGCTGTTCCCTGGAAAACTTCCCTTTCTTTTCATGGGTGATGTTTTTCTCTTCCAATTTATGATCTGTGTGTCTCTGCTGACATTTTTTCCCTAAAGTTTTCATTGTTCATCAGTGTGCACTGCAGCACACAGCTAATGTTTATGCAGGGGCAGCTGACATTTAAAAATAGAAATCAAGGATAAAGCTAGACATTATTTTTAAATTTATTTTTTAAGTTAGCAGACAAGGTATTATTATTGTTATGGCATTTGCAGATAAAGTGGATCAGTAATTCCTTCTGAACTCCATATTCTGATCCTCCAATCCCCTTTCCATGCTCATGTCAGATGAATCTTTCTTCACTTCTCACTTCTTCAGCATCTCTTTTACCCATGATTGGTTGCCTCCCTGGAATTTTAGGTTTTACCCTCAATTACAGCCATTTGGGAATATATGCATATATTACAGGCCCAGAGAGCAAGAAAATACTGCTTTTGTTGGTCTGAGGTTGGGTCAACTCACTAATAACATGCTTCCCAGACCTACTGATCTTCCTGTAAATTTCTTGATTTTACTGTTATGGCTGAATAAAATTCCACTATGTGTACATACCACATTTTCACTATCTGTTCATCGGTTCATGGGCATATAGGCCAGTTGCATTTCCTTGCTATTGTGAATAAAGCCACAATAAAAATGGATGTGCAGTATCTCTGGGGAAGAATATGGGGTTCTTTGAGTGTATACCCAGGGCTGGTATGGCTGGCACACCTTGTTTATCTATCTCAGCCTTTTATTCGCTGATTTTACTAGCTTTTTGACACCCCCCTCAACTCAGTTTTAGAATTCTTGGTGAGCATAAAAACTAAGAGTGAAGAATTAATTTACACTGGAAAACAGAAAGTTGCAGTTTTTTTCTGAAAAGACTTTTTATGCAATTGAAGATGAAAAGCTGCTAAGGAAATTGAAATCTGCAGTAATGTAGACTTGATTTAACTCATTTATGTGAAAGCAGCCTGCAAGGTTGAGCAGATAGATAGCTGTACCGTCTCGAGTGTCTAATGCAGGCCTGGGTTGCTCAGGGTATGTTTGACCCGGAAGACTAAATGCCACCAAATTGGATTCATCCTTATTATTGCTCCAGAGCACCAGCACAATGCCTGCTGCAAAGAGGCTCAGTAAATACGGGATGACCAGGTAGGTGAACCAAGTAAGTAAGTCTCAGTCCGACTAAGAGTTTCACATTCTCAGCAGATTTAGAGGCCCCTGAGGTTCCCACACTGCTGGCCAGTTTCCACTTCTCTCTTTACAAACTGCCACAGAGCTCTGAATCCATTTCCTGAACTACATCATCCATGATGTACAAAATGCTACTTTTTGAAAACACTTTAAATAAATGTTTTGAAAACAATTAAACAGCAAGAAAAATCACTCCTTATTATATGTATTTTGCTTATTTATGACCATTGACTGTGTAAGGAATGCTATTTAACAGCAAAAACCTTTGTTCAACTAAGCATCATCCATAATCTGTCATCCATCCTGGGGTTCTCTATGAGGATCCTGTAACCACCCTTCTCCCCTAGAACACTAGCAGGCTCGCTTGTCTGCCAGAGTCTTTCCTGTCACTGATGTAATTTTATCCTGTCGTTCTTGTATTCCTAAGCCTTGGATCTCTGAGATCCACTTCCTCAAGAGACATAAAGCAGCTCAATGAAATATAAGACCTACAAAGTCGGAAAACCCAAACCCAGCTCCCCATCTCTGCTGCCTGCTCTGATTTTCTTACTTTCTTTGGTGATGAAAATCTGAATGTGAAGTGAAATAATGCGTGAACTGTGGAGACAGTGTCCTCCTCCTTGTGCAGAAAAGGAAAAGTTCTGGAGAATCAGACAATGATTTGACTTCTCCTTGTATGGTTATATGACTTGTTGAAAGGGAATCTTCATTGACCCAATGGAATAAACTACAGATGGTGAAAGTCTAGAGCCAAGCAGATGGTCAGGAGAGGTATTTCTTTTTTCTTTTCTCTGTTCTTTTTGTATGTAGAACTACAGAAGAATGATTTCTTTTTTTATTAAGAATTTTTTATTCATGTTACATACCAACCACAGGTCCTCCTCTCTTCCCTCCTCCCACCCCCTCCCCAGCCTTTCCCCTTCCAACCCACCTCCCATTCCCTCCTCTGAAAAGGTAAAGGTAAGGTCTCCCATGGGGAGTCAGCAAAGCCTGGTACATTCAGTAGAGGCGGGTCCAAGCCCCTCCCCCTGCATCAAGGCTGTGAGAAGTGTCCCACCATAGTAATGAGCTCCAGAAAGCCAGCTCATGCACCAGGAATAGATCCTGATCCCACTGCCAGGGGCCCTGAAGCAGATCAAGCTACACAACTGTCTAGGAGAGTTATTTTTAGACAAAATTTCTAAGCTTTGGGGGTCCAGTGAATCTCCTCGTCATGTGGACACTGAGTGTATCCATGCTTTTGTTACTACAGAAAAAAGAACGATATAAAATTGCTTTAAATAATACCTCCCATATGCTCAGTGATCCCGAATTTAGGAAATTAAAGATCATTATTATTTGATCTAATTTAATTAACACGACCCACCACCTTAGTGCCCCTGGGCTTCTCTAAAGAGAATGAGAATACAACAATTAAATCAACCCACAGTGAAGATTCCCATCAGAAATGGAAGCCGAAAGAATTATCTGATTGAAACTGGAGTCAATTATATGCCTTGGTGTTTCATGAAAATTCTTCTACTTTACCTGGGCTGAAATGGAGGAAAGAATACTTAGTAGATGTTATTCATTTCTGAATGAATCATCCATCCATCCATCCATCCATCCATCCATCCATCCATCCATTCATCCATCCATCCACCCAATTCACCCAGTGTTTTCCAAGTCTCTCTTCTGTGATAGATGTTGTACTGGATGTTGAATATAAGAATGAATGAGATTCTTCTCCTACTTTTGAGTCATAAACCTGGAATGAGACAAAAGATGATCAATAGAACTTAAATGCAGAAAATATAAAGCTCTACTTTATAAAATGTATAGTTATAAAATATGTTATAAATATATAAGATCAACATTTCAATCTGTAGTTATCACTATAAGTGGATATTCTATGAGTGGATGGTATTGAGTCTATGCCTCAGGATTAAGATTTAACAAAGTGGCTTCGAAGGTTTTTATCAAATGTTTAACACACATCCAGACCTACCACTTGTTGGAGCTGGTTTGAAAAGGAATAGGATCATATGCCATCCTTGTTAGCAGATTGTTATTACCACAGTTTCCTCAGTGCCTGTAGACCAAGCTTGGATAGGAACACCTAGTAGCAGATATTAAGTGATATAATGCATATAAAATAATAAAACAATCGAGTAGAGTAGACGCTTCATTTTTCTCCCGTGTTTCATTCTTCATTGAAAGAATTTTCAGCCCTTCATTTCAATTTCATTAAGCAACGCATCTATCAAAAAAACTTGGAAATTTTTTAGTACCACCTGAGAAACTTAGAGATTTTTATTTTGTATTTAGGATACTCCATGATCTACTTCAAACCCCGGGTTTAAATCTCTGCATAAGCCAGGTTCCAGTTTTGCTAAGGTGTGCTGTGTACTCTGTTGACTTTTGAGTCTTCACTCATCTCTGAAGGAAAGGCTTTGACTCTCTTTTTATTACTCTTCTTATTTTTGGAGTGATATTTTAGACCCAGGTGAACCATCATCTCCTCAGATGAACTCTCTCACCTCATTGCTTCTCTTAAAAAGTGGTGTTGAGCAGGTTGAAACAGACTGTAAGCACACTGTGAATGACTTGAATCAAATCTAATTATTTTAGCATGACATTCATATAAGAATAACAAAGCTTACTAATACCATGTACTATGGGCTTAGAACCTGTTTTTGGAATGAAAAACCCTTTTACCCAAATCATCCCTGGAATTTCTCCCATGTCTGTCCACTTTTGTGCCTTTATCATGCTGTGTTCTCTATATGAACATTCTTTTATACTACTTGAAACTCTAAGCCTTGTTTAAGGACCAGCTTAAGGATGAGCTTTGGAATTGTTGCAATATGGATTAACCTGAGTGGGTTAGGGTGTATCTCCTGGTTTAATCCAAGCACTGCATTAGGATGGAATAGGATAAGATAGGTTAGAATGGGGTGGAATAGAACTTATGCTCTCTGTCATTTAAGCTGTCTTATCACTAATTTACATACTATTATTATACTCACATAGTAATCTGTACGTTGCTACTATTCATAAAAAAGAATTGCCTTAGTTAGGGTTTCTAATGCTGTGAAGAGACACCATGGCCATGACAACTCCTATAAAGGAAAACATTTCACTGGGCATGGCTGACTGTTTGAGAGGTCCATTATCATCATGGCAGGAAGCATGGCAGTGTGTAGGTAGACATAGCGCTGGAAAAGGAGCTGAGAGTTCTACATTTGGATCTGCAGGGAGCAGGAAGAGATTGTGGTACACAGACCAGGCTTGAGCATCTGAAACCTCAAAGCCCACCGCCAGTGACACACTTTCTTCAACAATACCACACTTATTTCAACAATGTCACACCTCCTAATAGTGCCACTCCCTGTAAGCCAATGGAGGTGTATTTTCTTTCAAATCACCACGTCCCACTCCCTTGCCCCATAGGCTTATAGCCATATCATAATGCAGAAATGTATCAAGTCCAAA
This sequence comes from Peromyscus nudipes, assembly GCA_902168325.1. Classification (NCBI taxonomy): domain Eukaryota; kingdom Metazoa; phylum Chordata; class Mammalia; order Rodentia; family Cricetidae; genus Peromyscus; species Peromyscus nudipes. Next base: position 6,076 of record CABHPH010140410.1, read on the forward strand.
TTTAAAAGTGTATAACAGTCTCAACCCTGTAAAAGTACAAAGTCCAAGTCTCTTCTGAGATTCACGCAATCTCTTAACTGTAATCCACTGTAAAATCAAAAAGTAGATCACATACTTCCAACATATAATGGTACAGGATATACATTACTGTTCCAAAAGGGGTATAGTGAGGAGATACTGGACCAAAGCAGGATGGAAAACCAGCTGGACAAACTCCAAACTCTGTATCTTCATGTCTGATACCAAAACTTCCTTCAGATCTCCAATTCCTTTCAGCTTTGCAACACACTTCTTTCTCTTGGGCTGGTTCCACTCTCTGTTAGCAGCTTTCCTTAGCAGATATCCTACAACTCTGGTGTAGACAAATTTCTAAACAGTCTTAATAAATAAAAATATGGAGCCAAATATAGGGGTAAAAGCCTTAGAGAAAGATCAGAGGAATAGGACAAACCACAAGTTAACCTCACCTCACTAACTTTGCAGCTTCCAAAGACAGCTTCTTCCTGTATACTTACATTTATATGTCCTTTTCTGTTCTGTTCTCTCATTGGCTCTCTTAGCCCAGCTACATCACTTCCTCTTCCTACACAGATCTGTCACTTTCTGTCTGTCTTTACAGAGCTCTAGACCTCTAGGGTTGGTACTAAGATTAAAGGCATGTGTCACCATGCTTGGCTCTGTTCGCTAGTGTGGCCTTGAACACACAGAAATCCTGCCTGCTAAGTGATAGGGTTAAGGGTGTGTGCTATAGCTGCCTGACTTCTGTGTTTACTTATAATGGCTGGCCTTTTCCCACTGATCTCCAGGCAAGCTTTATTTATTAAAGCACAAATAAAATATCACCACATTTCAGCACAAATAAACTATCACCACTCTCTGGCATCTCCCACATCTTGGGGGGGCCAAGGCCTCCATGCAGGGACACTCCTGACATATGCCTGGCCTCAGCATCTTTCCTTAGTCATAGAAGGAGATTCTATAACCCCCTTTCTTCTATCCTTGACTCTAAAGCCAGAATCACGTGGCCAAAGCTTTCAAGTTCTGCTGCCTGCTGGTGCTGGGACATGCCCTCCCCCATTCAATTATACCTTCACAAACTTTCTGGTTTTTATGGTTTCCTTTACTGTGTAAGTTTGGCTGTGGTGCAATTTGCTCTGTATACTGGATTGGCCTTGAACTTAGAGATCAACTTGGCTTTGTCTCCTGAGTGCTAGAATTAAAGGTGTGTACCAACATGCCTGGACCCACACTGTTCTTCAACTCCCTTCTACAAGTTTTAAGTTTAGCTAGGTAGGGTCTTGCTCTGAGGTCACCACTCCCCTTATTCCATTTAACATCAGACTTTTCTTTGTTTATCTCTTTGAACACAGGATTTAGCTTCGTTCCACTTCCCAGTGCCCCCTTTCTCTCTGAAATGTACATTTTGCATTTTCCTTGACTACCTTGCTCTTTTTCATTATAGATCTTCATAACCACATGAAAGAGTCAATACTAGGTTGTTTTTGAAATTTCCTCTGAATGTCCGACTAATCTAAAACTCTTCAATTTAGCCTCCGGCAGACATTTTAGACAAGGGCAAAAAGCAGCCATTTTGTTCCCCAAAATATCACAAGAAGTCTCTCTAGGCCACTGAAACCTTTTGAGCTAGGCCCCTACAGTTCAAATCACCCCCAGCACCACTGTCTTCAGTGTTCCTGCTAGAATAGCCCATTAAGTCCCACTTAAAGCATTCAACTGCTTTTCTTTTTTCTTTTCTTTTTTTTTTTTTTTTTTTTTTGGTTTTTCAAGACAGGGTTTCTCTGTGTAGCTTTGCGCCTTTCCTGGAACTCACTTGGTAGCCCAGGCTGGCCTCGAACTCACAGAGATCCTCCTGGCTCTGCCTCCCGAGTGCTGGGATTAAAGGCGTGCGCCACCACCGCCCGGCTCAACTGCTTTTCTAATCCAAACTCCCAAAGTCCACATTCCTCCAAAGAAAAACATTGTCCAGTCTATCACAACAATATTCCAGTCCCTGGTACCAACTTCTGTCTTAGTTAGGGTTTTATTGCTGTGAAGAGACACCATGACCACATAAACTCTTCTAAAGAAAAATATTTAATTGAGGCTGGCTTGTAAGAAAGTTCAGAGGTTTGGTCCATTGTCATCAAGGTGGGAAGCATGGTAGCATGCAAGTATACATGGTGCTGGAGAGGTAGCTGAGAGTTTTATATCTGGATCTACAGGCATCAGGAAGACTGTCACACTAGACCTGGCTTGAGCATTTGAGACTTCAAAGCTCACCCCCAACAACACACCTCCTCTGTCAAGGCCATGTCTCCTAATAGTGTCAGTCCCTATGAGCCACTGGGGCTATTTTATTTTAAATCATCACAAGAATAAATAACTTGAAACAGAGACTTTTGCTTATTAAGTGCTTAATTTAAATGTTATTGCTCGGTACCTTGTAGGATTCAATGAACATATATTGAATAGCTTCTGGAGTGTTCTGTCCTAGGGAAAGGGTAAAGATTAGAAACATGGGGCTGTGAGTTTAATGGTTCCCATGCGCCATTTAGATGCTCTAAACATGCCGAGGGAAACCTCTTGGTTTTCTCCATCTCAGAGTCAGTGAGTTTATTCAGACATTTTTGGAATTTGGTCTGTTTGCAATGGGCTTCTAAATGAGAGACCTTGAGGAAGTTTGGAATGAATGCTTTCACTGGTCCAACTCTTCCAGGATAATGAAGGCTAGAAAACATTTCAGTAACAAAGCAAATCCTTAGGCATTGGCTGAATGCCCAGGGTTTGTTTCTTTGTTGAAGATTCAGTGGCAATGTATTTGGCATTAAGCCTGGCATATTGTAGCTTCTCAGTAAAAAATCAGAGGGATTTCTCCTTTCTTTCCCTCTGCTCAGTCATTTTAGTGCCTCTTAACACAACATATAGTTAAAGAAATGACCACGTTCTCTCTTGAAACACGGGAGCCATAGCTCAGGGTCTTCTCCATATGCTAGAGTAAACTCTACTCCATATCCATCTAAAATCCCTCTCAAGTATAATGGCTTGACTCTGTTCAGGCTCCTGAATAGCAACACTCAATGAGTGAATTATAGATGGATGCTTCTTCTTCGTCAATGAAGTTTGAAGATGAACAAACTCCCTTCTGGATGATATTAAGGATGTGGAGGCTCTTTACTCTTTGCTAATGTGCTGCCTTCTTCCATCCTCTGGGTACCTCTATTTATGACTGAGGACAGGGAGAATCCAACCAAGAGTTTCTGTCTGATCTGCTCCATGAGATTTGGCTGAGAGTGAGATGCGAATAATGCTCTGACTGCAGAGTAGTAAATGTCAACAGTAATGTTGACAAACTACAATTAACTTCAAAATTAAAACAAAAATACTCTACATTTTTATTCTTCAGACAGGAGATGAAGGTTTTTTTTTTTTTTAACATATGAAATGAGCATCCCATTAGTGGAGGAATGCAAGTGAGGTCTAGACCATTTCCTGTGGAGGAGATACTTGAAACCAGGTTTCTCTAGATTGGGAGATTCTATATTTTTAAGAAAAGGTGAGCTTCTATGCTTCCAGAGGTCCCTGAGCCCATTGGTGTGGAGGGAACGCCAGAGCTCCTGAGGGCCAGAGAGCTATCCCATGATCTACCATACATTGCCTAGGATGCTCATTCATACTTAATATATCTGTTACAGAGATTGACAGAATCTTGTAAGTGACTTATTGTTTTTATATTCTTTACTTTCTTGACAAATGAGTAAAATGAATGAACATTTTGGGCTATTCTTTGGGAAAAATGCATGGCTTATATTTGATTTCTGCCCCAAGGCAGACTTGGCCCACAGGGGTGTGAGTTGAAAAATGAATGGCTGGCTATGGTTTGTGCAAAAGAGCAACCTTTGGAAAGATCTGATTATCCTTTAACGTTTAGTCTTTAAATTTTTTTCTACTGATATGATGAGTAAATATGGATATGGAAATATTGAATGATTAGAGATAGTTCAAAATTGACAGCAGATAGTTTTTAAAAACAAAACTTTCCTGTAACCCTGAAAGGATTTGAGAATTGATAACACAAGAAAATAAAACAGGTGCTCTCTCTTTAGGCAAGAGGTCTAAAAATTACAAGCAAAACATTAGGAATTTTAAAAATGACACTTTATTGCCTGTTTAAGATAATGATTTTATCATAACACTTTCATATATGTGTATTGTGTAGCTAGATTGTATTTGTCATTACCCTCCCCTGTTTCCTCTCAATGCCACTGGTCCTCTTTCTCTTTAAATTTTGTTGTTTCTGCATCTGCAAATGGCCTAATTTTGCTTTTCTTTATGGTTGAATAAAATTCTATTGTGTGTACACACCGCATTTTCTGTGTCTGATCATGCGCCGATAGACATTTAGGCTGATCCCAGAACCTGGTTATTGTGAACAGTGCTATAGTGAACATGCTTGTCCAAGTTTTTCTGGTGGGAGCTTTTTCAGGCTAATTTGTGGATCTACCCAGGAGTATATAATAGCGTCATCTAGTAGATCTAATTGTGGCTTGATGATAAAAATGGAGAGATTTCTATAATTGGCTATGGAAAGGGATCCTGAGCAAAGATGCCTTCACATACCATCTGTAAATGTTGATCATGTGCCATGGAATAATGCTTTTGTACATTGGTTTAATAAAATGCTGATTGGCCAGTAGCCAGGCAGGAAGTATAGGCAGGATAAACAGACAAGGAGAATTCTGGGAAGAGGAAGGCTGGGTCAGGAGATGCCAACCCACTGTCCAGGGAGCAGCATGTAATGGCACACAGGTAAAGCCATGGAACATGTGGCGACATATAGATTAACAAAAATGGGCTGAGTTTAAATGTAAGAGCTAGTCAGTGGTAGGCCTGAGCTAATGGCTGAGCAGTTTTAATTAATATAAGCTTCTGAGTGATTATTTTATAAGTGGCTGTGGGGTTCATGGGGCTGGGCAGGACCTGAGAAAAACTTTTAGCTACAGTCACGGCATCTCTCAGTGAAGTCAGAATCTCTCAAATACCTATTCTAAGGCAAACCATATACTTGTTAAATATACTACACAGGATGATATGAATGTGAAGTTATTATATACTGTTGCTGAAATAATGAATACCTTAAAACATGTTTACTGGAATACAATTTACATAACAAAATTTTTCCTTTGAATGTGTTCAATGAGATACCTTTTGGTGTATTCATAAAGTTGTACAGTGAAATTTACTACTTAAATTTTAGAACATCCCCATTGATCCCTAAAGAAACACATGCTAGATACCAGTCACCCCTCCTTCTCTTTCTTCTCAGGCCCATGTAACCACAAACTATTTTTTTTCAGTGCTTGGACAAACCTCAGGGCCTCATACAGGCTAAGTAAGAGCTCTGACACTCAGCTAGATTCCAATTTGTAGAGTGTTACAATGCAGCTAGAAGTATGTATCTGCAAGTTTTTGTGTAGACATATGTTTTAAATTCATGGGTATAGTCATTGTACATAAATGTTTTAAATTTATTTGGATACTCATATTCATATATAGGATCGAAATCACTGGCTCATGTGTCTATGTATTTAAAATTAGAAGGCTCTGCAAAAATTATGTTCCATAACGATTGCACCATTTTATGTAGGCCATAACCCTTATCTTTATTGAAGTAAGTGCAGATAGAATTGTGTATATTTAAATGTACAGTACAATGTCTGCACTCTCCTATGCTATTCACAATATCAAAGATGTAGAAGCAACTAAGACACAGCAACAGATAATTGGCTGAGGACAATTCACTAAATTATGAGGAACTTGTCGTCACCCATAAAAGTAAGGGAAGCTCGACACTGCTGAGAACACTTTTGAACCAGAAAGGCATTTTTAGGCCTTGTAATACACAGCTGCTTGTGTGCAGAATATGAAAACATTGAGTCCATCAAACAGAAGATGTATGTGGTGATGATAGGCTAGGCATAGGGAAATGGGAAAATAATAATGACCTATTTTAATATTATTTATATGCGAGTGTGTGTGTGTGTGTGTGTGTGTGTGTGTGTGTGTGTGTGTGTGTTTGTCTATGTGTGTGCCTCACATGCTGCAGCACAGATGTGGAGACCAGAGGGCAGTTTACAGGAGTCTCTCCTTTTTTATACGGATTTTGGTGATCATCCTCAGGTCTTCAGCTCAGCAGCTGGGCTGTCACCTGCTGAGTCATCTTGCTGGACTCCAGTAACAGCATTTTAATCTCCAGTGCTTTTGAACAGGGTTATTCTGGCTTGGACACTGTGTTATCTCTACGGTTGGATTTTAAAGGTACAGCATATTGAGGACAGAATTTGTACAGTAGTTTGTTACCATCCTGTTTCTTACTTGCTTTGAATTATACCACCATGCCCTGGACTATTGTTTAACACTGATTTGATATTGTTTTCTGTATTCTTCCTCCCCAGGAAGATTCCCTTTATCACCCTAATATTACCTAATTTGCATGCACTGATACTCTGCTAATACTAACTGAACACATACTTTGTGCCATGCTCTATATCCGTTCCTAGAGAGAATAAAATTGACACGAGATTACCCATTTCATCCTTTCTATGTAGACACAAGTATATGTTTTGGAAGAGATGAAAACATTTTTCAAGGTGAAGTCAAGTGGAGTTATGTCTCTCATCTGTTCACTCTCAAAACTCTATCCTGATACTTTTTCTTAACTGTGGCTATTCCATGCTTGTTGGGATATTTTTCATTCATGGATTCTACCCACTGGGCAGTGGTCATGTCTCAGAGTGTAACAATCAGAAATATTTTCACTGTCAAATATTCCCCTGGTGGGGGGATCTGCCTTCAGTTGGATAATCAAGGATTTAACAGAACACGGACCTAGGAAGGTGTCATTATTCATCTGTAAAAGTGATACTAATAATAGCAGCCTCTGGGAATCTGAATGAAAACTGCCTCCATAAACTTATTGATTTAAACACTGAGTCTCTAATTGGAGACACTCTTTGGGGAAATATGGAACTGTGGTGGTTTGAAAGAAAACGACCCTCAAAGGGAGTGGCACTATTAGGAGGTGTGTCCTTGTTGGAGGAAGTGTGTCACTGTGGAGGCGGACCTTGAGGTTTCATATGCTCAGGATACTGCCCAGTGAGCCAGTCGACTTCCTGTTGCCTGTGAGTCAAGACATAAGGACTGTCAGCTCCCACACCACATCTGCCTGCACACTGTCATGCTCCCTGTCATGATGATAATGGACTGAACCTCTGAAACTGTAAAGGAACCACCCCAATTAAATGTTTCTTTGTTAGAGTTGCCGTGGTCATGGTGTCTTTTTACAGCAATAGAAATCCAAACTAAGACAGGAACCTTTAAGAGGTGGGGTCTTCTTGGAGGAAGAACTTCATTGGAGGTAGGTTTTGAGGGTTTAAAGCCTTGCATCATTTCCGACTGGTTTTCTTTGCTTCCTGCCTGTGTGCAAAGGAATGTGTTATCATCCAGCTTTCTGCTCTTGTGGTCAAACCATGCCTCCACTGCATGATACACTTTTATTCCTCTGAAACTGAAAGCCAAATAAACCCTTTCTTCCTTAAACTGTTTTTTGTCATCATATTTTATCACAACAGAAAAGTAGCTAGTACACTATCTTGTAGGATAATTGTAATTGTTTAATAAGATCGTTAACACAGAACAACTTTGCAAAGTACCTGGTACATGTGAGCTAATTGACCTAACTTAATATATTCTCAATACTATATATCAAGTACTTCCTCCCACGCCTTGTGTGTAAGGTCACAAAGAAATGCCATGCCAAACTGGCAGTGCTGATAACAATGACTCAATCCCCACCTCAGCTTGGTTTTGCCAGGAAACAGAAATCAGAACTGTTTCTCATAAGCCCGTATGGCTAGCTGAGTGCTCCTGGCTACAGACATCAACACCAGAATGCACAACTGTAGCACCTCTCCTTTCTGGGCTGCTTCCCCATCTCACACACCCCTACACAACCCAATAAGCTTTTGTAGCTGGCTGCTGTTCCCCACTGTCTGAGGCCACTGAACAGTTTTATTAGAACTGTTCTTTCTAGCCCCAGAGAATGGCTGTGTTCAGAGGTTTCTGGTTGTACCTGCTAACATTTGGTTCCCAAACCCAGAAATATGCCTGGGTTCTTCTTTGGGGATCCTGTCTCTCTTTTAACCCAACCAAAAAACTTCCAATTCATCCCTCCTACGGTAACAATCATCTGCCACAGCTTGCCTCTGCCACCCACCATATATGTTTCCGAATTTTAGAGTCTGTCTCTTCAGCTGTTCCTCTCCTCCACCTACTCTACCTGCTCATCTCTCCTTGCCTACTTGAGTAGGTACCCTGCAGAGCTGCCTTCCTGCATTATACTCCTCTAAGAAGTCATGCTGTATGCTAGTCTATACTCTGTTAGCACCATCATCTGGTCAAGGATGCCCATTTCTTGTGATCTGGGCATTCTACTGAGGAACCACAATCTTCATGGGGATGCCCTCTTGATCAAGTTCCTGTTCTACTGCACTCACACCCCACCACCCTTGCATCTCACTGTTCCATCCTTCTTCATCCTTATGATCTGTAACCACTATCTCCTGGTGTTTACACAGTTTCTGGTTTTCTTCTTCTAGCTGGTCTCCTAGTCACAGCCTGTCATTTTTTTTATGTACTTTCCCCCCTAATATTGGGATTCCTGTTCTGCCCTGTGCTGCTCAGGACTCCTTCTCTCTGATCTTGGGGTCCACCCAGCCTAAGTTAGACACTGCCACTCCTCTTGCCTGTCTCCTCAGGTCTCCTTCCTCTCTTGAAGTCTGTGATGCCATCCGTCCCTGGCATCTTATTTTCTACTACAATGTGACCTTGCCTCAATACAAGCTTGATAATCAGTGGCCAAAACCCGACACATTCAGCTTCCAAATTCACACAGATTTTAACAGTTTCTGCCACTATACAAACAAATGATCCCAAACCCTTTATCTCTAAGCTTTCTTTAGTCTCCACTCTCAAAAGTCCCTTGTTCTCTGCTCTTGTCATTTCCTCTGATCACTGGATTCAGTCTTACAAAGATGAAAATGTCTTTGGGGTATAAATAACATTAAAAGGTTGTCACATGCTGTTCTATGTTGCCAAATGAGCTGGCTCTGAGTCGGGATTTGGCCCACCTGCCCTAGACCGGAACATACTTGTTTAAAGGTTTCCTCCATAGCCTCTGTTCTGGGTCAAACTGGCCCCCTGACTCTGACAGAAAAAAGGAGAGCAGACCAGAGCAGCCCAGGAAAAAAGACACTATATTCTTGAGAATAGCTACGAGGTAAACTATCTCCAATACAGGTTACTGTTGTGTATCTCTTAATATTTAAAATTTTTAGTCAAAAATTATGCATAGAATTAAATTGCAAAATATAATCATAGATGTTTAACTCTAAATAATCCCCCCTATTCTTGATTTTATTTACTAAAATGTTCAAAGATACCTTTCAAACTTTTACTGAAACGTGAAGTTTATCTCAGATTTTATATGTTCATGGGATATGGCTCAAAATATCTATAAAATCTGCAACACAAAAAATGAGCTTAAAACTTGCAATGAAGCCAGGTAGCAGTGACACACGCCTTTAATCCCAGCACTCTGGAGGCAGAGCCAGGTGGATCTCTGTGATCCACCAGCCTGGTCTACAGAGTTGAGTTCCAGGAAAGGCGTCAAAGCTACACAGAGAAATCCTGTTTCAAAAAAACCAAACCCCCCCCCCCCAAAAAAAAAAATCCTTGTAATGAGGGGCCAGGTATGAAGGAAGCACTGAGACCCTGTGGCTGCACTTGACCCTTGCCAGGCCAGATGTGGAAGAAAGAAATGAGCAAGTACGTGGGGGAGTTAAGGGAAAGAAAGAAGCAAACAAGTATGTCTTGGAGAGACGAGAGAAAGAGAAGCCGAACAGTCTGAGTGCCGTGAAGAGAGGCGGAAGTGGAGGTGCCATGCGAGGAACACCCTGAGGTGGGAGCCCTGCACAGCCACCTGTGACCTTGGTAATGTCTGGGCCTCTGCTGCAGGTGAGTGCCATGTCTGGGTCCATGGTCCTGATGCAGCCAGGGTCTGTGTTGATGTTCCTGTCCCCACCAGCTACCACATGGTGGTACCAGGGGTGGCATGGGCTTGAGAGAGTTGGCCCTGACAGTGGGGGTATGGGAGAGCCAATCCTGGCCCTCATCCTGGAAGCACAGGAAAGCTGGCCTTGCCCCTCCCTGGCTGGGCTTATGTACTTGAGAGAGCAGCCCTGCCCCTCTTCTAGGAGGCATAGTAAAGTCGGCCCTGGTGTTTAGGACACAGGAGAGCTGGCCTGACGGCATGAGCACAGGAGAGATGACTGCTCTATTACGCCCTTAGGCAGCTCTCTGTGGAGAGCTAGCCCTGCTCCTTGCCTGGGTGATATGGGAGAGCAGGCCCTGAAGGCATGGGCGTTGGAGAGCCAGCTCCTGAGAGCTGGCCCCACCCTTTGCATGAGCAGAGAAGGCGATCTGGCCCTGGAGGCCTGGGTGCAGGAAAGCCGCACTGATGGTGCTGGAACCTGAGAGCTGGTCCCGCCCCCTTGCTGGCACACACACACACACACACACACACACACACACACACACACACACACACACAGGAGACCTGATCCAGCCCCTTGACTGGGCAGAGAAGGAGAGCTGGCCCTGGGCGCTCCTGTGCAGGAGAAATAGCCCCAAAGGTGTGGGCACAGGAAAGCTGGCCCCATCCCTTATACAGGCGGTATTGGAGGATTGTGCCCAGAAGTATGGCAAGGGAGAGTGGGAAAGCTGGTCCTGCCCCTCACCTGTCCAGACGCAGAGCATGGGCACGGACACTTGGGAAAGCTAGCAGGTAGACCAATTCAACTACCACTGAGGCCCAGATCTAGGTCTTTGAGTTGGCTATACCATCATCTTCCTCATTTAAGAGTTTCTGGAGCATGTGAAGGGTCCATTCCTGTGGATCCACAGCTGCAGGATCCCCTCATGACTCAGGGCAACAGCAGGATATCTGAGAGTCTCTATGAGGGACCTGTATTGACATTATAGCAGATGCTAGAGTCCTTGAACTAGCGTAAGGACTCATTGCAAAGAACATTGGCGATGTTCGGGATAATTGGGCGAAAGGGTATACTGCATGACACAGTGCAACTTCTAGTGCCACTATGATGAATGAATATGGGATGGAGGCCTGGAAAAGCGAACATGGAGTAGAATGGTGCATGCGCAGAAGGCTGCATTTGATAGAAGAGCAGGTAGTTGCTCAGAAGGGTCAATGAGATGTCTTTGGTTTGTTTGTTTTTAATTTTTAGTTTGCATTCACTTTTGGGGGTGAGGCTACAGGGGTAAAGGGTGAATATGGAAGTACTGGAAAATGAGTGGGATTAGGACACATGATGCGAAATATCCAAAGAGTCAATAAAAAATTATGTTAAAAAACAAAAAACTTGTAACAAAAGATTTACTAGTAAAAACATATAACAAGAAAGGTTGAAAGCTAAAACTCCAAGTATAGGTAACTTAGTTTGCTATAGTATACTTGTGTGGAACTTGGATTCAACTCTTGTTTAGGAAAATAGATTCTCCATTGGAATAAGGAGGCAACACCAGGCCTCTAAGATATTTTAGATAGTGATAAATTTTTGTATGATTATTCCTGTCCTAAGAATAAAAAGTTAAAAAATAAACACACACCCATAAACAAGGTATATGGTCCTTTCAAACAATATATGTTTAACAATTAAAATTTGTGGATTTTTTATTTTTCATTTTTCTCTTATACATTGCATCCCTATCATAGTTTCTCTTCCCTCCACTCCTCTTAGTCCCCTACCTTCCCTCCCCTCCAGATCCATTCCTCCTGCTTCCCTTAAGAAAAGAACTGGCTTCCCAGGGATATCAACTGAACACTGCATAACAAGATGCAATAAGACTAGGTACAAAGCCTCATATCAAGGCTGGACAAGGCAACCCAGTAGGAGGAAAGGAGTCCCAAGAGCAGGCAAAAGAGTCAGAGATACCCTGCACTTCAACTCTTAGGGGTCCCACAAGAACACCAAGCTACACAGAGGACCCAGATCAGACCTATACAGGATCCCTGATTTTCACTTCAGTCTCTGTGAGCCCCTATGAGTTCTGTTTAGTGTATTCTGTGGGCCATGCTCTCACGGTGTCCTCTACTCCTCTGGCTCCTACAATCATTTCTTCCTCTCTTCTGCAGTGTTCCTGGCTGTGAGTCTCTGCATATGCTCCCATCAGTTACTGGGTGAAGGCCCTCATGACAATTGGGCTAGGCATGAATCTATGGGTATAGCAGAATAATACTAGGAATCCTTTCATTGACTTATTTTTATTTTTCCAGTTGTGTTTGGTTTTATCCTAAGGTCTAGACTATCTGGTCTCTGGTGCCTGTTCATCCAGGCAGTGTCCAGCATGGGCCTCCTCTAATGGCCCTGGGCTCATGTTGGAGCAGTCGTTGGCTGGCCACCCACACGAGTTCTGTTTCTCCATTAAACATGCACAACTTGCAGGCAGGACAGACTGTAGGTCAAAGACTTCGGGGCTGGGTTGGTGTCCTGCTCCCTCCACTGAAACCTTGCCTGGTTACAGAAGCTGATGAGTTCAGATTCCACATCCCCCATTGCGAGGAGTCTTCCCTGTGGCCACCCTTGTAGACTAAAGGGAGTTTCCACTGCACTAGGTTTCCACATAGCCCTTCGACTGGCCCCCAATTTCAGTCATCTCTCACATTACTTTCTTCCTCCAACACCCCAACCTGTTCACATCTGTTGCTATTCCTACGTGCCCTTAGTCAACCTGCAAGATTTATTCTATTCCCCTTCCTGGGGAGATCCATGTATCACCCTTTGAGACCTCCCTGTTACTTACCTTCTCTTGGCCTGTGGATTGTAGCATGATTATCCTTTACTTACTAACTGATATCCACTTATAAATGAATACATATCATGTTTGCCTTTCTGGGTCTGGATTACCTCACTCAGGCTGATTTTTTTCTAGTTCCATCCATTTGCTTTCAAATTTGGTGATGTCATTTTTCTTAACAGCTAAGTAATACTCCAGCGTATAAAAGTATCACATTTTTTTTATCCATTCTTCAGTTTAGGAGCATATGGGTTGTTTCTAGGTCCTGGCTATTATCAATAAAGCTGCTATGAACATAATTGAGCAAGTGTCTTTGTGATATGATTGAGCATCCTTTTGGTATATGCCCAAAAGTGGTATAGCTGGGTCTTGAGTTGAATTGATATTCAGTTTTCTGAGAAACTGCCATATTGATTTCCAAAGTGGCTATAACAAGTTTGCATTCCAACCAGCAGTGGAGAAGTGTTCTCCTTTCTTCACATCCTCACCAATATGAGCTATCAGTAGTGTTTTTATCTTACCCATTGACAGGTGTAAGAAGGAATATTGAAGTACTTTTGATTTGCATTTCTCTGATGACTAAGACTGCTGAACATTTCTTTAAGTGTTTCTCAGCCATTTAAGATTCCTTTGTTGGGAATTCTCTGTTTAGGTCTGTACTCCATTTCTAAATTGGATTTTTTGGTTTGATTATGTCTAGTTTCTTGAGTTCTTTATGTATTTTGGATATTAGCCCTCTGTCAGATAGGAAGTTATGAAAATCTTTTCCCATTTCATAGGCTGTAATTTTGTCCTGTTGACTGTGTCCTTTGCCTTACAGAAGTTTTTCAGTTTCATGAGGTCTCATTTATTAATTGTCTATCTTAGCACCTGTGCTATCACTGTTCTTTTCAGGAAGTTGTCTCTTTTGCCAATGTGTTCATGGCTATTCTCCACTTTCTCTTCTATAACGTTCAGTGTATCTGGTTTTGTGTTGAGGTCTTTGATCCACTTGCACTTGAGTTTTATACAAAGAAATAGATACAGACCTATTTGCATTCTTCTACATGTAGATATCCAGTTACACCAGTACCATTTGTTGAATATATATGCTTTTTGTCCATTGTCATTTGGCTTCCTTGTCAAAAATCAGTTGCCCATAGGTGTGTGGATTTATGTCTAAGTCTTTGAATGGATTCCATTGATCAATGTGTCTGCTTTTATGCCAATACCATGCACTTTTTATTACTATAGCTCTGTAGTACAGCTTAAAATCATGGATGATAATACCTCTGGAAGTTCTTTTATAGTACAGTCTTTAGCTATCCTGTTTTTCTTTTCTTTTTTTTGTTTTGTTTTTCCATATGGGGTTGAGAATTATTCTTTCAAGGTCTGCAAAGAATTGCGTTGGAATTTTGATAGGAATTGCATTGAATTTGTAGATTGCTTTTGATTTAATGACCATTTTTACTATGTTAATCCTACCAATCCATGTGTTTAGGGTAGTTTTTCATCTTCTGATATCTTCTTCAATTTCCTTTCTTTAATGTCTTAAAGATTTTAACATATACGTCTTTTCATTTTATATTATTTGAGACTATTGTGAAAGGTGTTGTATACAAATACAAATTAAGAAAGAAATCATTTGTATACAGAAGGTGTACTAATTTTTGTGAGTTAATTTTGTATCCAGATACTTTGTTGAAAGTGTTTATCAGCTGTAGGAGTTCCCTGGTGAAATTTTTAAGGTCACTTATGTAGACTCTCATATCATCTGCAAATAAAAATACATTAAATTCTTTCTTTCCACTTTTCATCCACTTTCTTTCCTTCAGTTGTCTTATTGCTCCAGCTATAATTTCAAGTACTATATTGAAAAGCTATGGAGAGAGTGAACACCCTCATCTTGTTCCTGATTTTAGTGGAATTGCTTTGAGTATCTCTCCATTTAATTTGATGTTGGTTATAGACTTGTTCTAAGTTGTCTTTCTTATGTTGAAGCGTGTCCCCTATGTCCATAATTTCTCCTTAACTTTTATCATGAAGGGGTGTTGGATTTTATCAAAGGCTTTTTTGACATCTAATAAGATGAGTATGTCCTTTTTTTCTTTCAGTTTGTTTGTATGGTGGATTATATTGACTGATTTTTCCTATGCTGAACCACTCCTGCATCTCTGGTTTGAGGCCTACTTGATCCTGTTGGATGATCTTTTGATATGTTCTCTGATTCAGTCTGCTTACATTTTATTGAATATTTTGGCATCTATGTTCTTGAGGGGAACTGGTCTGTAAGTCTCTTTCTTTGTTGAATCTTTGTGTGGTTTGAGTATCAGAGTGACTGTGGCCTCGTAAAATGAATTTGGCAATGTTCCTTCTGTTTCTATGTTGTGGAATAATTTGAGGAGTACTAGCATTAACTCTTCTTTGGAAGTCTGATAGAATTCTCTTTAAATTCTATCAGATTTTTTTTTGGTTGGGAGACTTTAAATGACTGCTTCTATTTCCTTAGGGGTTATAAGTTTATTCAAATTGTTTATCTGATCTTGATTTAACTTTGGCAAGTGGTATCTATGGAGAAAATTATATATTTCTTTTAGATTTTCCAGTATTGTGGAGTATAGGTTTTCAAAGTATGGCCTAATGATATTTTGGATTTCCACAATGTCTGTTGCTATGTCCCCTCGTTCTTGATTTTGTTAATTTGAATATTCTCTCTGTGTCTTTAGTTAGTTTAGATAAAGATTTGTCTGTCTTTCTGATTTTCTCAAAGAATTAATTCCTTGTTTCATTGATTCTTTGTATAATTTTCTCTGTTTCCATTTTATTGATTTCAGCCCTCAGTTTGATTATTTCCTGCCTTCTATTCCTCTTGGGTATGTTTGCTTCTTTTTGTTCTAGATCTTTCAGGTGTGCTGTTAAGTTGTTAGTATGTGATTTTTCCACTTTCTTTATGAAGACACTTAGTGCTATGAACTTTCCTCTTAGCACCACTTTCATTGTGTTCTATAAGTTTGGATATGTTGTGCATTCATTTTCATTGAATTCTAGGAAGTCTTCAATTTTTTCCCTTATTTCCTCCTTGACATAGTAGTCATTCAGTAGAGAGTTCAGTTTCCATAAGTTTGTAGACTTTCTGTTTCTGAAATCCAGCTTTAATCCATGGTGGTATGATAGCATTCAAGAGGTTATTCCAATTTCCTTGTGTCTGATGAGACTTCTTTGTTATGGAGTATGTAGCCAATTTTGGAGAAATTTCCATGAGGTGCTGAGAAGGTATATTCTTTTGTGTTTGTGAGAAACGTACTGTAGATATTAGTTAGGTCCATTTGATTCATAACATCTGTTAGCTCCATTATTTCTCTGCTTATTTTTTGTCTGAATAACCTGTCCATTAGTGAGAGTTGGGTATTGAAGTCTCCCATTATCAATGTGTGAGGGTTGATGTTTGATTTAAGCTTTAGTAGTGTTTACTTTACAAATGTGAGTGCTCTTGCATTTGGGGCATAGATGTTAAGACTTGAAAGATCATCTTTGTGGATATTTCCTTTGATGAGTATGTAGTGTTCTTTCCCATCTCATTTTATTAATTTTCATTTGAAATCTATTTTGGTAGATATTAAAATGGCTACACCAGCTTTCTTCTTGGAACCATTTGTTTGGAAAATCTTTTTCCAGCTCTACTTTGAGATAATGTCTATCTTTGATGTTGAGGTGTGTTTCTTGTACGCAACAGAAGGATGGATCCTGTTTTTACATACATTCTCTTAGTCTGTGTCTTTTTATTGATGAATTTAGTCCATTGATATTGAAAGATATCAGTGACCAATGACTGTTAATTCCTGTTATTTTGCTGTTGTTGTTTAGAGTGTGTGTGTTTGTGTGTGTGTGTATGTGTGTGTGTGTGTGTGTGTTTGTGTGTGTGTGTGTGTGTGTGTGTGTTTCCCTTCTATTGGTTTTTCTGATGTGAAATTCCTTATTTCCTGTGTTTTCATAGATTTAGTTAACCTCCTTGGCTTGGAATTTTCCTTCTACTACTTTCTTCTGTAGGGCTAGATTTGTGGATAGATATTTTGTAAATTTGACTTTATCATGGAATATCTTTTTTCTCCATCTATGGTAATTGAAAGTTTTACTGGGTATAGTAGTCTGGGCTGGCATCTGTGGTCTCTTAGAGTCTGCAGGATATCTGTTCTTGTCCTTCTAAAATTTCCATTGGGAAATCAGGTGTAATTCTTATAGGTCTGCCTTTATATGTTAGATGGCCTTTTCCCCCTTCAGTTTTTAGTATTCTTTCTTTGTTTTGTATATTTGATCTTTTGATTATTATGTGGCTAGAGGATTTTTCTGATTCATTCTATTTGGTGTTCTGCAAGTTTCTTATGCCTTTATAGGCATGTGCTTCTTTAGGTTGGGAAAATTATCTTCTATAATTTTGTTTTTAAATATTTTCTGGGCCTTTGAGGTGTGATCCTTCTCCTTTTGTTCCTGTTATTCTTAGGTTTGGTTTTTTTTCATAGTATCCCAGATTTTCTGGGTGTTTTATACCAGGAATGTTGTAGATTTAACATTTTCTTTGACCCATATATCTATTTCTTCTGTCCTATCTTCAATGCCTAAGCTTTTCTCTTTCATTTCTTGTATTCTGTTGGTGATGCTGGGGTCTCTAGTTCCTATTCACTTACCTAGATTTTCCGTTTCCAGAATTCCCTCTGTTTGTGTTTTCTTTATTGTTTCTATTTCCATTTTCAGGTCTTCAACAGTTTTATTTATTTCCTTCAACTGTTTGTTCATTTTGTTTTGTTGCTGTTGTTGTTGGCCTTCTTTAAGGGATTTATTCATTTCCTCCAATTTTTTTTGTTTGTCTTTTCCTCATTTTTTAAAAAAGGGATTTTCATTTCTTTAAGGACCTCTATCATCATCATAAAGTTGATTTTCAGGTTGTTTTCATGTGTTTCAGCTTTATTGGAATATTCAGGACTTGCTGTATTAGGATAGCTGGGCTTTGGTGGTGACATATTGCCTTGGTTTTTGTTGATTGTGTTCTTATGATTGTCTCTAGGCATCTCGGTTTGGGATAATTATAGGTCTAGCTTCTGATTTCTGACTTTGTTTTTATTGGATGGGTGCTTTGTTCTTTACTTTCTTTTTCCTCTCTGGTCTTCTGGCTGGTGTGGCACATGAGCAGATGGTCTCTACTTGATTCGGGAGCTGGAGTTCTGGTGGCCAGTCTGGGCTCTGGTTGAGCAGAGGCCTCCACCAGAGTTGGGGGCCGGGCTATAATAACAAGGAAGGGAGGAGGTATTGAAGGTAGGGTGGGTAGGCACTGAAGGAATGGAGCCAGTCTGCTGGAGGGTAACCTATCTGGGGTTCTAGTGGCTGGCATGGCTTCTGGTCAAGCAGGAGGCCTCCTCTGGAGTTCAGTTTATTAATTTTTAAGGTTTACTTGGGCTGACAGAAACTGGCAAAGATGTACATTTAACCATTTACTTTGTTAACTTTGTTAAGCTTTAGCAATTTAAAATAATCTGAGTCATATAAAAACTGTAATTCTTTATAAAAGTACACTATAAAAGGATAGAAAGAATTAGATTTCCAATCTCTCTCAGTCTACTTATGGCCTAAAGTTATTTTGATACCAAAGGATTTATAATTAAAAATATGATTTTTAAGGATCAAATTAACAAATAAATTATAAAATCCTATTCTCAGTAACTTGTAAATTGTTAAAGATAATTAAAGCATACAAGTTATTGATCAGTCATCTTATTATTAAATTATTTAATTACTCAGAGCTATGTTTGTAGTTATGCTAAGTACAAACTTATTTATAGGAAACCTTTAGCCTTCTGCATATGATGTCAAAGTTAAGCCTACAGCAAGTAATTAAAAACAAGCAAAGTTTGTTTAACATAAAATAATGTGATGTTGACACTATCTTGTGTCAAAATCAGATACAAAGTAATGGCCCTCAAGCTTCTAAGAGAGTTCTGCCGAATATGGCATTTAAGATTTTTGATGGAAGGGAAGAACAGTTAAAGACTTCCAATGATAAACAGAAATACCAGCTTCTGATAGCAGCCTTGAGGCTATGTCCAAAACAGACAGAACATCAGCAAGGTTTCTCAAATTAAAGCTCTCAAATTTGTATCATCAACAAGCAACATGGCCATCCTTTGTAACCAAAGTTATTGTAAAGCCAGTCTGTTTTTAAGGTAAAAGTTAACTTTCAAACTTTAATCAGATGAAGCATGAAAAGATGGTGTCTGTCAAAGCATCTCTGTGGTTTTTAATTTATTTACTTGATATGAAATAGGAAAATATATTCATTTATATTAATAAAAAGGTAAACTGGATGGGACTGGGCTTGCTTCAAGCATGTTAACATGAGCTATTGGGTGAAGAACTGCCCCCATGTATTGCCCGCCATCAGGAGCTTGTCCAAACTGTGGCTAGATAAGACACTGGATGGTCTACTGCCCTCTCTGCCTTGTCAGGTTACCAGGAAACTCTCAGATCTTCTGGGCCCAGTGGCTCAAGACTAACGTTGCCCTGGCACATCTGCCCTGAACAAAGCTATCAGATTACCACAGAGGAGCTTAGGCTGACTGTCCAGGTAGTGGGTAAGTCTCTGCCATTTTTAATTGATACAAAGGCCACTTGGTCTATTTTATCCACTCACTCAGATAAAACTTGCAGTTCTCAGGTTTCTGTGATGGGTGTTGAGGGCTAGCCCCAGCAGTCTAGGGCTACAGATCCACTTCTCTGTTACCTTTGGGGACAGCCAGTCACTCCCTCCTTCCTCACATGCCTAGCTGCACAGCCCCATTATTAGGCAGAGATATTGTAGCTAAATTACATTTTTTTCTGTTCTTTCATCCAACCCCTTCTATAATTCCCTTCTTTTCCTAGCCTTTGAGGACCAATCCCCTCCAGTTTAGATTTCTTCTAAAAACAAATTGAATATATTTTCTTATTTCATGTCAGGTCAATAAATTAAAAACCACAGAGATGCTTTGACAGACACGATTTTTGGTGCTTCATCTGGTTAAAGTTCAAAAGTCTATTTTCACCTCAAAAACATTCTGGCTTTGCAATAACTTTGGCTGCAAAAGGATGGACATGTTGCTTTCTGATGACACAAAATTGAGGGATTTAAAGGAAAGTTTAAATTACCCAAGCCTCTTAATAAAAACTTCAAATCCGAGGTTCAGTTACCTGACAGCCTAAATTGGTTATAAAAATACAAAATCTGACCGGACCTGTAATTGTTTCAAGTGTAAAAGTCAGGCCTTGCTTTTCCCCAGAGCTAGGAGGCTTCCTACTATAAAAGGGAAACTCACAAACAGGTTTCAATGAAACCACAAAGAAAACTACCATGCTACGATTACTGACTTAAATTTTTCTGTTTTACTATTCTTTTATGCTCCTCCAAGCATGATTTTAAAAGACTCACTTTTTCAATAACTGCTCTCGATAATCAAACATCTATGTCTCATGGTAAATTATTTGATGTTTATACAAGTTGTAAAGGCCTAAAAAGTGATTTACATCTTACTCTGGTATATGTAAGTTACAAAGACCCGAAAAGGTGAATTAAGGAATGTAAATATGAGACTGGAAGATGACATACATGATATTAAAACTTCAAAATTCAAAGTTTAACATAGTATTCAGAGGTGTTATGGTGTTATTATATTAATCCAGTCTTGGTAACAGTTATAAGCACTGGCTACTAAAACTTTTTAAAAATTAATTAAAATAGTCTAAAAATAATTTAATTTTCATTGGTTGTTTTCTTTTCTATATACAGACCTAAAAAGTGCTTCTCACTGTGCTAGAGACATCTTTGTCCAAACCATGTCTCTCTAGTCCTCTTAGGTTGATGGTGTGAGGAGGATGGGACACAGAAGGGTTCATGACCTTTGTGTTATGAACCACCTTCCAGGTTCATCATACTATTCCAAGACCATCTTCTTGGTTCACGATACTATTTCCAGACCATCGTCTGGGTTTATGATATATTCCAGAACCAATTTCTGGGTCCTCAAGCTCTTCTTCCTCTTTGTTCTTTTTCCTGCCCAGAAATGTCTATCTTATTGCAGACAAATGTTCATGTTTGTGTTAATATCTTTTCAGGCTTAATTTTTACTGTGGCTCAAAGACAGGAGTCTGTTGGATCTGTTTGCAGACACCTGCTTTCTCTATAATGACAATTTCATTGCAGATTACAGGCAGACAGAGGTCCTGTGAATAGATCTAAAACTTTTTTTTAAAACCTCTTTTCATCATCTTAAAAAGAAAAGTCATGTAAGCTTTAGCGAGGATGGGCTCCTTCCTGCCCCTTTGGGCCTGTTGTATTTCCTGCCTCTTAAGCAGGGAGACAGACATAGAAGTTTCTAGTAAAGATTCCCCCCTAAGTGCCTTAACGATCCCCATACATGCTGACAGGCAAAAAAGAGGCACTTGCCTCTTCCTCACAAAGAATGTTGCTACCATGTGAACTGGTCTGGCCAATATAAACAAAGGTTAAAAACTCACATGAACTGGATCAAAAACCACAGCCTCCAGACTCCCATGCCGGCTTTCCTTTTGGTCTCCCTTGGGCCCCTAGCTCCTTTACTCAGCCACTGGTCTCTATCCTTCTCATAACACTGTGAGCGATGCCTGCCTTTTCAGATTCTTCCAGTCAAATTATCTGATGGTCAACAAACTAGATGTTTCTAACAGAATTTCTCCAGGTTTCCTGCCAGGGGCTAACTGCCTGCCTAGTCCCCCATCCCCCACCCAATGCACAGGCAACTTTGACCCACATTCCAGCCTCACTGGCCACCCCCCCTCTACAACCCAGTTTCAGCCTTGATGAAGCCAGAGACTGAGTTGCCCCTTGTCATCGACAAAAGGCTAGAAGGGTGGATCACAGAGAAGTGCTCCCCGCCCACAGTGGCAGTGCTGATGACAAGGACGCTTTCCACCTGAGCTTGCTTTTGCTAGGAAACAGGAACCAAGTTCTCTGCAGCCCTGAGTTCTCGGAATGCTCCTGACTGCAGATGTCAACACCTGAACCCTTCTGACCACAACCGCAGCTCCTCTTCTCTCTGAGGTGCTTCCCAGTGCCTCCCTATACAACCCAGTGAGCTTTTACAGCTGGCTGCTCTTCGCTGCTGTCCAAGGCAGCCAGACAGTTCTCTTTTATTAAAGCTCTTTGTATCCACAGAGAATGGCTGTATTCAAGGGTTTCTTGTTGTGCCTGCTAACGTTTAGATCTGCAAGGTGTGGTTGGTCAGTGGTGGACAAAGGCAGCAGGATTCCAACCCTTCTGAAGTTTGCAGTGAGGCTGCATCTGCAAGTTTCTTTAAATACACTGTTGCGACATCTTGCATCTTACATGCTCTTTACTTGATTCTGAGTTGCTCTAGGGGAAACACGTGTGTTTGTTTGTTTGTTTGTTTGTTTGTTTGTTTGTTTTTTGTAAAACCCACTTATTGCATTCAACAGCAAAGGAGAAATCAATGTGGAAACTGTTTAAATTTGCCTAAATGCTTCCATAGTAGATGTTTGACCTCCATCAAACCCCACTATTTGAGGCATGGGTCAAGAGTTGGCCCTACAGCAAACCACCTCCAAATGGTGGCCATTCACTGAGGTATGAATTTCACTTTTGATGCATTGGAAAGTACAGGCTTATTTTTTTCTCTCACATAACTTTTCAGCTTCTTTTTTATTTGATTTTTTTTTAAAAGGCAATCCAGGGTAAGTCAAAAGAAGTGAACAGGTGGGAGTTTGTGTGCTAACAGTTGTGTGCTACCAGATGGGGACAGGGCAATGACAGGAGACTGACGAGAAACCCGCTCCTCCCTCCCTCAGTTACTCACTCAGTATTTGCTCATTTAAAACATTCACAGAGCATCTCCTGTCTATTTTGACTACCTGTCTCCCTGATCTGTGGCCACTTGGCTCCATTTTAATGATCCCACACTTGCTCATATCTCAGGGCTTCCCAGTGTTCTCTCCTCTTGTGGGAACACTCATGCTACATCTCTCTTACATGTTGTTGAGACCACATTTCAAGTTTAGTTCTTTCAAGGCACATCCCTGCTCTACTCCATCCCAGATTCAAGTGTAGCCATAGCCTTGAGCACTGAATACTCAGGAGCTGCAGTATTAGATCAGAACCTGTCCTTGCTCCGGACTTACCTCACACTGACCAAATCCCATACAGAACCAACACGAAGGACAGAGAAGGAAAGGTTTAAGGTTTATCTTGGGCCCCTGATTTCAGCATTGGCATTAGGAACAGGTCTGTCTACAGCAACAGGAGTGGGTGGCAGAGGGCTCCTGTGTCGTGGAGAACTGGGAAACAGAGAGCTATAACCACAGGCACATACAACCTTGATTGTGACCCCCAGCAATGTATTTCTTCTGGAAAGACCACGTATCCTGAAAAATCCACAACTTCCCCACTGGCTAGAGACAAAGTGTTTGAATTCACAAGCCTGTAGGGGACACTTCATATTGAACCACAGCAGTGTTGACTCTACTGGACTGTAACAGTACCACAGTCTGCCGATTCCTCTAAGCCTTAGGCATATCAAGTGACAGTCTCCTGTATTTTCTCTGCACTGGTTTTTTATACTTCTCAGCATAGCACAAAGTCATGAGAGGAATTCAAGAAACTTATGAGGCCGATAACTTATTGGCCAAACTAAAGAAAACCCTCTCTGCCTTGCTCACAGACTTCCTCTAGCTTTTCTTTGGCGGTTTAGAAGCTGCTGCAGTGGCAGTGATGTTGATCCAGCCCTGGAGGGATCCTGGAAAGTTCCTCTCACCCGGGAGGGAGAGCGAGAGAGAATGTGAAGAGGAAGCATGGTGGGGCTCATCCTCATCCTCACCAGGTCCAGTCACCTGAAACCAGAGCTTTTCCTTTTTCTGTGAGATACTTTCTTTACATCGACTATGGAGTAAAAATCTCTCCTTTATTCTCCGCATGACATACAATGATTTTTCCCCTTAGCAATGTTAAAATCTTTCTTCTCCACCTTTCAGCTTTTTGTCCTATAGATCAGTGGTCTTGGCTGGCCAGCAGCTTGGTTCACTTGTGTAATTTTTGTTTGTATATTAGTAATAGAGATAAGGAGTGAAACTGGAGGACGAAAGGATGAGAAAATATTTCTAATAAATGCAGAATTGATTCTTATACCTATAGAAATCAAATTCAAAAAGGTACGTTTGTCAAGCAGTCCTTGGACTGAGAGACCTGGCAGGGCTTGTCATTCTGTCAATGAAAGCTGGCACCCCTATCTGGGTCTGTGCACAGTGAGATATTAATATCAATGATAATTCTATTAATAGTGCCTTATTCTGTGAGCTAGTAATCATGAGTGTCAATTTGATTGCATTAGTACATGCCTCAGCCATTAGTGTGGCAAACCTTTGGGACTTCATTATGATTGGTTCCAGAGACATTTAACTGAAGAGCAAAGAGCTGGAAGGTGAGCAATACCATCTCTTAGGCAGGGAGCTTGGGACAAATAAAAAGGAGAAGGCCAGCTGAGCACCAAACATTAATTTCTCTCTGCTTCCTGAATGCAGATGCAGTGCGACCAGCTGCCTCACACTCCTGCCATGATGACTTTCCTGCTAAGACAGACTGCATCCTTGAACTGTGAACCAAAAGAAACCCTTAGAATGCCTTTTGTCGGATATTTGGTTACGGCAATGACTTAAATAAGTGATGCATTGAGCAGAGCAGGTGCCATGCGGCAGTTCCCTCTGAGACTGAAATATATCAATCTGCAGGATCTCTCCTTAAGACAGGCTGTGCAGTTTGCTTCAGGTTCCTGACTTTTGTAAGTTGTCACCCATCCTGAGAGTAGGTTTTGGTAATACAATTCTCTTTGAGTCATTTCTGCTCCTGGAGGTACCCCTTTACAGATATTACCCTAAATACCCCTAATAAAATTTATTGGCTCTCCAAGTTAGACTTTGGTGGTATCCATACTTTAGTCTCACATGCTCTCCCTATCTGGGGTGAGTGGACGTATATGTGGTGTGTGTGTGTGTGTGTGTGTGTGTGTGTGTGTGTGTGTGTGTAGTTCCCCAGGGAAAGTTTCACACAATGCTGGACTTTCTTGTGATTTGGGGCAGTAACATATCGGCTTACTGAGGATGAAAGTCCTGCTTGCTTTTCTGATGAATATGAGTCAGGCCTTGCTAACACTGCGGCAGCTGCCACTGACTAGAGATATATCTATTCATAGCTTCCTGGAGCAGTGGCCAGACACCCCGAAAAGCTAAAATTTCAGTCTTTACTAGGCATATTTATGTCTTGTTTTGGGAGAAACTCATTGTTGTTCTGAATGAGGCAAAGAAAGACTAATGCCTTGCCTAGTGCTTGAAGGAGAAGGAAGGGGAGTGGAAAGAGTTGGGCAATGGAGGGGCCTCCATCGATCTTCTCCATGGTTCATGCAATGTGAGAGAATGGCTGTATTTTTTCCACTGGTGTGCTGGCCTGTTGTATCAGCAAGAGAGTAGCTGTAAGTGAGTCTGTATGAGCCAGCTGAATCGTGAAATCTGAAGAGGCCACTTTGAGGATCCTGTGGTAGAAATGTCTTCCCTGGATGGGAGTTTTCATTTCTGTTTACGGCAACCTGGAATTAGAATTGTTTTGTTATTATCAATGTGTGTTTGTACAGTGGGCTAGATAATTAAACCAAAATGTCACTACATCCATATGCATCTCTGTACCCTATTTCCTCACTGAAAGATCTATCCCATAGGAGTCCCTCAGTTTCTGTCAAGTTCAGCTTCTACCTAGGGAATAAAACAAAAACAAACTTGTCGTTTCAAATGTTTTGCTTAGACTTAGGCTGAGTACAATTAAACTTATTTATACACAACCTTGCTGTAGAAATAATGAGATGATTCCAAGATTCTTAATGAGTTCCCATTTTCCAATTGTTTGACTTGATGTAGCAATGCATATTTATCGTTTTAATTATTGTTTTGGCCTTAGAAAGCATCTATATTTTTAGGATCAGCAAGGTTCATGGAGGAACTGATTTAATGACTTCTTGATTCTTTCCTTACATCATTAGCAATTAGAATAATAGTCTGCAGGAGAGAAGTAATTTAAAAACTTTAGTTAACATGTTACATGCTTTGAAGTACTTTCATAGAAGATGCCTTTGAATTATAAAAGTGGTCCTCAAACCCATGGGTCTGAGAATGCATTACAATCCATGTGACATATAAAGTCACATTTGTACAACAGAAAGAATATTACCTGCCGCCCCCTCTTTCTCTGCCTAGTTTCCATTTAGGTGGGATAGGGTTGGCCATAAAGAGCAGGCCAACCCCTTGTGTGTGCTCTGGTGCTGTGTTTACCCCAGAGACCTCTCTTGTTTCTTATTCCTTTGCCCTGTTTCTTTAGCATATGTCCTTTCTTTATTCTGACTAAAGAATACAAAATAGCCCATACAACCCCCCCCCCCAACTTTGCATCACCAACTGTAGTGGTATCTGTTCTACCCATGACCTTGGGCTATACAGCAGGAAGCCTCCTCCTTTGGGCTACAGCCCAAGGCCATGGGTGGAGCAAACACCACTACAACCAACTCTCCATCTAGTGATTTCTCTCTTTCTGCTCCCTCTCAGGTGTCTTTCCCCTCTCACGTATTTATTATCTGTCCTGCAGCCATCTGCAGCCCCTTCTATGTTTCTTGAGTGCTTTAAGTTACAGACTCATGGAACCAACAATCTTTACCTCCACCTTTCCTGGTGAAATCAGGAGAGAGTATGTGTCTAAGCACATGCAGTTTCTCACTTCGTTGAGTATTTTCTAATTTCCCCCATGTCCTTCTTTGATGTGATTTTGTTTGGTCGTGTTACTATACTGCCTGTCCCTGTCACCACGAATGAATGATGGCTCTCAAGAACAACTTCCTTTGTGCTTGTATGTGATATTTGAGTTTCTTTTATTTTTCCAACAAGGCAATATTTTATTTTATACCAGAACACATAACAAATATATTTCTGAATTACTTTTCAAAATGAGCTATTGTTTCAAAGTGAATCTGGAAATACTGAAAATCTCTGAAGCGGAGGAAAAGATGAAACGGAGGTATTAAATGAGATGTGTACACTGCAGGGGACTTTCTGCTTCTTAGAAGTCCCTGAGATCTCAATGAAATCATTACATAATTTACACACGTTCATAAATAATCCAGCTCTATCTTGTTGTTTAAAAGTCAGTTTTCAAGTGCACAGACTAAGCAGTCTCCATGACCCCCTCCAGCATGACATAGTAAAATATGTTTCAAGTTTCAAAAATGACTACATGGCTTGTGGTTAATGGAATACTTGCCAGCTTCTTTATGGAGGCCAAAAGGACATTTAAAAACACGTACCCTTTGATCATTTATTAACATACCATGCTCTGTGTCTGTTAAAATAATTTTAGAATTTACAAAACTGGCTTATGAGAATGGAGGAGCATGAGAGGATGGCTGAGTTGTGATGTGAGAAGTGCGTTTACTCCTCTTGGTGTCCTGTGCCTCTTACGCCTCAGTCTTCCTGTAATTAGACACAGGTATCAGCATTGCAATTCTGCTCTTATTATCAGAAAAAAACTTACAGCAGAGGTGTTAAAGGGATAATGATTTTTTTTCCTATCACTTGATTCAGAGTCTATAGAAGCAAACATGTGGCCTGGATCCAGATTCTAACTACCACACCACCCTGAATTCCATGCCTCGAGTATAATTGCATACACTAAAGATCATAGATTTCCTTTCATTGGTGGATAAAGGTTCTGCTATAGCCAGCAGAAGATTCTTATATGTGCCTGGAAACTAAGGATTAACCCCTTGGTGACCAGACATGATTGGCCCTGTCTTCCCCAGGAGTTATCCCATATGTGAAGAGATAATCTGTCATCGGTAAAACCAGTTCAGCGCCATCTTCTGACAGGTGTGATTGGTCTTCCACATGAGAACATCTGGAAATCGTATCTAGGATCACTTAATGTCTGGCATGTGCATGTGATCTCTGTGTAAGTGAACTCAGCTCTAGAAATCTTACCTTCCATTTCTGTCACGTGAAGCCTTGGTCCTAGTGACATCTCATCTGTTAAGTTTTATCACCTTTGAGATGGACAAGGGGCTCCCACTGATGCCTTCATGAAGACAACAAACCTGCTTCCTGCCGTAGTACCGTGCAGCTCCCTGAGACAGCTCTGCAGCTCTCAGTCCTGAGAGCCAGGCCTGGTGATCTCTGGGGTAAACAAGGGCGTCTTTGGATTTCACAGACATGTCTGTATGGCAGTACAGATATCCCAAGCAGGCACAGAATACATGTTGTGTGTTATCAGCCAGGAACCCCAGTGGTCTGGTGGGCTATCACAATAAATCCCTAGAGACTCCAGATAGGGTGGGGTGTTATTGCCTTGGCTTGCAGACATTAAATTTAATGTTCAGCGGTGAAGTGAGCAGCATGTGAAGCGTCAGTGTGAGGATTTAATCACTTCTCTGTCACTTCATGGGCTTTTCTTGTAACATAGCTTTGGGACCCCCCAAACAGCACCAAGAGGTGTGTGTGGGAATTTTTGTTGTTGTTCTGCCTGTTAAGTTCCTAGAGGGAATGTTCAGAAAGCCATCTCTACAGATGAGAAGTGGTACCACATGGATAGCCGCTGGCCTACTGATGGCCTGATGTCACTGAGCATTCATTCTGGAAGGACTCTTTTATCTGTCCTCTTCCTGGTGTCCAGTGGCCTCTCAAGTGGGAGAGCAGTGAGATGATGCTGATTTGAAGTGGAGCATGCAGTCCTTCTATTGTGAGATTCTTTCCAATCAGAGCTGTTTGTAACTTCAACCAGGAACTTGCAAAGCTCCTGAGCTTGTGCTGAAACTTGAGTCCCTTGGAAATAGCAGCTGAAAATGGAGACATTACCACTTCTAGACAAAATCACATTGTCTCTGAACCTTTTAGAAAATAGAACTTCTCGGTGTTCTGTTTTCTATTCACTGTGTTACATTAGTTAAGAGCGTGGGCTGCTCTCCAGTCACACATAGCTGCATTGACACGGAGGCTCGTCTGAGCTCGGTGACCTGCAAATTGTTTAGCCTCTGAGCTCTTTTCATTATAGATAATATATGGACACTTGTATAGTTGCTTACCTTGTAGAGATATTAAAATGGTGGCTGGAAACCACTTAGTACAGTGACTCAAAACATTGGTGTTGGTTGAGTGTTTATTTTCTATGTTAATTAAATGATTTTAGAAAACATTCCTTAAACACAAAGCAGCATAATATATCCATGATTGTTGCAATGATATAAAAATATCTCAATCACACACCATCTCAAAGCTCAGGGCTCATCACAGAAGAGAAGGCAGAAAAGTTTTAAGATCCAGAGGCAGTGGATAACTACAATAAACAGTACCTTCCCAGCACTGCAGGGGGACTGCCCATGTGAACCCACACTATCCACAAGACCTATGCAAGCTCAAGACAGACAAAATTCCAGCATGGAGAAGGGAGGTGGCATAAAGTCCCAGGCCTACCTGAAGAGCATTGGCACTTGATAGCTATTGGGAGAGGGAGAGTCAGTTTTCTGTAAGAGTGTAGCCCCTGGAAAGTTGAGCATGCTCCATACATACAAAAATATATGGACAGCACAGACTGAACTTGATGGGGTCAGGGGAAGTGGACACAGAGCTCAGTGAGCTGGGAAGAGAGAATGGAGCTGGAAGGAGCTGGAGGAGGGTCCGAATCTGATCAAACACATACACAATTCACAGATAATTAATAAATTATCTGAGGAAAAATATGAAAGACTACAATGAAGACAAAATAGCTTAGCTTCACACATTCATCTTTAGAGGGACAGAACAAGGTTCAGGTCATTGTCTAATAATTTATCTCTGTCTGATCTTGGAAATGTTTTTATAACCCACATAATCAGATACATGCACAAATAATTATCGTTATTAATTTTGTTTGGTTTGATTTGGTTTTGATTTCACAAGAGATTTCATATAGCTCAGGCTTGCCTCAAAGCTTTTCTGTAGATGAGGCTAGCCTTGAACTGCTAATCCCCCTGTTTCTATCTCCCAGTAGCTGGGGTTTCAGTCAGATAGCATCACACTCAGTTTTTGTTATAGTTTTTGAGACAGGGTCTTCTTTGCTCAGGCAGGTCTTACATGTGTGTTTTTAAAATATCTTACTGACTCAGCCCTCTGAGGAGCCAGGGTCATGTGCCTTATTCGGGCACACCATCATGATGCTTTAGTTATGTTAGGCTTCAGCTTTCACCCATGGAAAGTGCAGTTAATTATGAGCCCTGGGTCATTAGGATGCTTTAGGGATTAAATGAGATCCAGTAACAGCTCTTCACAGTTCCTGGCATACAGTGAGGCATTAGCAAATGCTGAACATAGCTGAGCAGGATTAATGATGCCATCAGCATTTTCATTTTTTATTATTTTACCTTACATATTAAGTAATGGGTTTCACTTTTGCATTTTCATATATGGATACCACTACACTTTTTCCCCTCCCCCTACCTTCAACTCTTCCTGTTTCCCAGCTCCTTTTTCCTTGTGCCTTTCTATCCAAGAATGGTCCTTCCTTCTACTTTCAAGTCACATATAATCCCTCACTCTCACTTTTTCCCACACACAATCTCTTCCTCCCTTCTCACACACCCTTTCTACTTTTGTGACCCCCTCCACATACATGTGCACAAAAATTTAAATCTAGATTCTTCATGTAAGTAAAAACATGATATTTTTGTTTCTAAATCTGGCTTTTTTCTAAGACTTTAGTTTAAATAGAAGTTATCCAATATAATCATTACCTCAATATTAAAATGAGATTCCCCTCTCAAGAGTCAATGTAATCCAAATTTGTCTTTAGATTTAGATTGTAAATTATATTTAGGATTTCAATATTTATGTCCCTTAAATCTTGTGACCATTTTGAGGGCTTATAACCTTATCTAAGGAAGTCCACTGTTGTTGGTTGTTTTTCACTCTTATTCTTTGGCTGAAAGCAGACTGACATATCCACTAAGGTATTTGTAATTATTCCTATTTCATGAATGAGGTCACTTAAACCCAGGGAAGTAAAGTAGCCTATTCACAGACAAAAGCAATGGTTAGAGGTGAAAATCTGAAACCATGTGCTGGTCATCCGAGTACATTCTTCCTCCTCACACTACATTTGAGCTAAAATAACCTTCTGCCAAAGCATGCATACAACCTTGCTCACAAGCAAGGCACTACCTACCATATCTCTTTTTCTTACCTCTGGATGTGTGGGTGGGGAGGGACTGGGGGGCCTTTGATGAATTTTCTTTTCTGTGTTGATTGATTTTCATGAATTAATGCACTGGAGAGATAGTGTAGGCTAATGGGAGTTTTGAATCATTTCTCCAGCACTCTCCATCATTTATTCATCTAATCTGATATGTAGAGCAGACACAGGTACAACCAAAGCTGTTTCTCTTTGTAATAAAACAGATGAGTTTCCAGACAATACTGCACACTACTCTACAGCATGCAGCAAGGCTCCCCTTTGAACAGGTGCAGCAGCTTAGCCATGGGAAATTATGCAGAGATACCAAATGACAGTGCTGTCCCTGTGGAGCTGAACCGGAGGTTCTACATCAGAGTCTAGGGCTTCTTTTGAACTCCAACATCTGTCCTCAGCACCAGTCAGAGAAAACCTTGGCTTGTTGATGGTATTGAGGTAAATGGCTTTGCTCACTGCCATCTTTCACTCATTCATTCATCCTGCTCCATTAACAAATATGGAGAATCTATTGTGGCAACACATTGCTAGGAATCTGGGTGTGTTATTGTGTACCTGTAATTAATTCTACCAGTCAAGTGACAGAGGCCAGAGGATTGTGAGTGCAAGGCCAACCTGGGGTGCATAATAAAGCTCTATCTTAGAACAACAACAGCAGTAAAAACCTGTCAAACAAACAATTAGGTGACCAGCTGACCATGAACCTGACAGTGTGTGCATATACATAGAGGCACTTGTTTTGCTATAGATAATGTGATGTGGAGCTATGATTGCATGATCAGTGTTACTCCAGTGTGACACAAGGCAGTACAAAGAAGCCAGCAAATTCTTGCCATGGCCAACTTTTATATACCAAGCAGTGGCAGGCTCCCTGTTGTATGAACTTGTCCTTGAGAAATGAACAAGGGTATATTCACCCCAGACAAGGCACTAGTGACAGACCAAATGAATTATTCTACTCAGTCCTTCTATGGTGAACCAATGGGTTCAGTTAGGATTATGTGTAGGACCATGGGTAAGGGGCTATATACAGGATTGTGAGTCACTTACAAGAAATGACACTGTTGAAGAAATGTCACATTCAACTACTGATAACTCCTTACACAGCCTCAGAGAAGGGCAGGGTCTCACGAGCCCATGCCTGTTCTAACAGATTCTTAATGAGTCCAGTCTTACGAGAGGCTTGTTTGGGTAATAACAGCTTCTGGGAGTTCAGGTCACAACACTGCCTGTCATACTAAGGACAGTATTCTGTACTAGTCTCAGATTTCTTTTAAACTGCTGAGGCTGTTTAGTTGTCTTTCCTATGCATTCACTTCAATTCATTGTGACACTTAGTCTTAGAGAGTGGAGTCAGAGACACCCTTGGAGATGTCTGGACATTGGCCAGAATGCCTGATATCTATAACCCTCACTGGGGTCTTGGGGAGCTACAGAAGGAACCAGGTCTAGAACCAGATTCATGTGTATAGCCTTAAGTTTTTTTTCTGGTCCTGCCCAGCCTTGTAGTCCCTCAGCTGCTTATAAAATAATCATCCAGAAACTTAAGGTTAATTATCAACTGGATGGCCTATGGCAGGCTTTTTGCTAGCTACCTCTTATAACTTGACCCATTTCTACTAATCTATAAGTTGCCATGTGGCCATGGCATTACCGGTATACTGGCATCTTGCTGTTCTTTCAGCAGCAACTGGTGGCATATCTCTCTCCTCTCCTTTCTTCTCTCCATATATCTGCTTGGATTTCCTACCTGCCTCTAAACTGCCTTGCCATAGGCCAATGCAGCTTTATTTATCAACCAATCAGAGCAACACATATTCACAGCATACAGAAGGACATCCCACAGCACATGTATCTTGGATATCCCATAATAGTAAGTGATGAGGGTTGATCCATAGCTACACAACTTCAGTCCCTTCCTCAAAAGAGGGTCTGACAGTGTTTTATCTCCAAGTCACACTGAGGGCTTAAATGAGATAATGCAGGTAAAGTTAGGCATTTCATACATGTCAGTTCTCTGCATCTCAATCAGTTGCTTAGCTCACATCAGGTGACTGTGTCCAAGTATATGACTCAAGGATTAAACATTTATAGTGGGTAGCTGTTCCAGCTTTGACCCATTGAGGCTTCCGGTAACTGTCAAGCCTATGAGGCAGGCCCAGGCCCTTAAGACCTGAGATTCAGATGTGCCGGCTTTCTTGGTTTCTGGATCCTGGACGTTGGAGGTAGACCAAGCAGAGTTCTCCAGAGAACACCGCTGGACTGCACTACACCTTTCCTGGAAACTGTAACCTATCCCTTTACTTGTAAGTTACCCCACAAAATAAACCTCCCTTTTAACTACATAGAATTGCCTTAATACTTGCACTAATAGCCGGGCGTTGGTGGCGCACGCCTTTAATCCCAGCACTCGGGAGGCAGAGGCAGGCAGATCTCTGTGAGTTTGAGGCCAGCCTGGGCTACCAAGTGAGCTCCAGGAAAGGCGCAAAGCTACACAGAGAAACCCTGTCTCGAAAAACCAAAAAAAAAAAAAAAATACTTGCACCAATAAACATTCTCTTGAATGGGGTCTGGAATATGTTGAAACCTTATGCATACGAAGAAGGTATTATCTTCGTCCCAGAGTGTACATCTCTGCATTGTCCTGTAGACATAATTTCTGAGGCCTGGTGAAATGGTCAACTTATTATTTTAGGTCTCGAATATAACTTGGTTCTGGCTTGCCATAGTGTTGTAGATGCTTAATGAATGCTGTGGTAGATGCATAATAAATGCTTGTTATATTTAAAGATACCTTGATCACAGACAGCTAGAGCTGAATGACAATCAGAGCAGCTTTATAGACTCATCTTCACAGTACCATTTAAATCTTTCTATAATTATATTAAAATAGATCTCCAGATTCCCTCTCATTTCTAGAATTTTTCCTCTATGATAATCCTCTACAAAGATTTTGTATGAAGAATGTCTTTTAAAACCTCTTGACTGTCAGGATTGGAGAGATTGCTCAGTGGTTAAGAGCACTTTGTTGCCCATGCAGACAACCCAGGTTTGGTTCTCATCACCCACAGGACGCACAATCACCTATACTTGCAGTTCTAGGGAATCTGACACCCTCTTCTGGTCTCTGTGGGCACTGTACACACATGGGGTGCACATACGTATAGGCAGGCAAAATATACACATAAGAAAAAAACATATCTAAAATTGTTAAAACCCTCTTTATTGTCTCAGGTTATACCCATTTGATTATACAGCTAGAAGGGAAACTGCAAAACCTTTCGCTTGCTGGGAAAACCCATAAGGCTAATACATGATTATAAAATCAAGTTTGCCACAGTCAGAACGCAGCTTGTGTCAGCAGACTGTCTGTAATGAGAAGGTAATTTTAACTGACATGCTGGCATTGTTTTGTGTACTCCAGGTCTGATAATGAGGCTATTTCTTCGTGCTTCATTCAACCACATTAAATCCTTATAGTAAAATGTCTTATTCAAACACAGCATTTTTAAATGTATTAAAGTGCAATAAATAAGCTTTTGCCTCACTATTCTAATGATTTTAATGATAAAAAAGAATCAAGATTGAAATGAATTGGGTCAAAGAAGTTTATGAACTTCTTTGTAAAGTTTTAATGTGGCTGAATGAAGCATGAAGACATAGCCTCACATTAGACCTGGGGTACACAAAAGAATGCCAGAAAGTAGATCTGAGCTTAACTTACACCAAAAAAAAGCATTGTAAATTTGTGGAAAGCGTGGCTATCTGTATTTTAAAATACAATATCCTTATTTCCAATGACCTAAAATTACACAGAGAAAAGTTTTCCTCAATATAGTCTATATTATACGTTATAATTAATTTGACAACTTGAGAGATGCATTTTAAAATGTTTTTTTATACTCTATGGATTCTTTGTGGATTTCATATCATACATTCTGATCCCACTTACCTTCCTGTCTCCTAGCATCTGCCCTCTGCCCTTGCAATCTCTCGTGCAAATCAAAACCAAATTTAAAAGAAAAACCAAAAGCCAAGCAAAACAAAGAAAGGAAACGAAACAAAGCAAATAAGCAAACAAAAACACCAGAAAAACAAACAAACAATAATAATAATGAGAAGGAGGAGGAGAAGGAGGAGGAGGAGGAGGAGGAGGAGGAGGAGGAGGAGGAGGAG
>CABHPH010140411.1:9702-45766 GCA_902168325.1 Peromyscus nudipes
TGCACAGAAACACTGGGGATCCGCTGTGTGCACTCCCACAGCACTGACGTTGTACACACTGGGGATCCGCTGTGTGCACTCCCCCAGCACTGACGTTGTACACACTGGGGATCCACTGTGTGCACTCCCACAGCACTGAAGTTTCAGAGCTACACCTTCACACCTGATTTTTATGAGGCAATTAACGAGCTGAACTTGGCTCCTTGAGTTTTCTTTTCAACCCATGACTAGTATTAATTCTATGGAGACTGACAAATTTCTCATTATGTATTAATTTCACCTCAACACATGCTCTTAAAAGGCATGTGTGGTACTTACCGGTTTCTATGCCACAAGTTGCCAAGAATAACCAAAGAACCACCCAGAAGTAAAATGGTAGGTGAATAATGAAAAGTATAAGAACAAAATAATGACCTGGGACATGTTCAGATGCTTAGCACCAGAAACGCTGCTTATTCCTTCCTCATTTTCTGAAGTAATCATGCTAGTGTGTTTATTTAGATTAGTAGACGTATGGTATAACTCTCGCGCCCATTCATATCTATGCAAATAACAGGACCATTCTGTCATAATCTAGTAGTTTGTGTGGCTTCCTTTGCTCTTTTGTTTTGTTTTGTTTTTGCAACTTGTCACAACATAAAACACCACAGGCTTCATTACAAAAATCCTTGAAGGCAACTTTTTTCAGGGCTGACAAGCGCTAGATCACCGAGGAAGCAGTTTTTTGTTTTTATTAATCAATAGGTTTGGAGCCAGGGCCAAGATCCATATTAAGCCTCCAAATATGAATATTTGACTTTGGTATGGTTCCATTTTAAAACAAATACACAAAATTTAAAGCAAATTCTTTATTTTAAAGCTCTTTTTATCTTGATTTATATGTATCTGTGTGTGTGCACGCTCACGTGTGTAGGTCCCCATTTATCTTGATTTTTATGTATCTATCTGTGTGTGTGTGTGCGCGCACATGTGTGTAAGTCCCCGTTTATCTTGATTTTTATGTATCTCTGTGTGTGTGCATGCTCACATGAGTGTGTGTAGGTCCCAGTGGAGGCCAGACAAGGGCACCGAATCCCCTGGAGCTGAACTTGCAGAGGGTTGGGAGCCTCCCAGGATGGGTCTTCTGCAAAAGCAGTGCGTGCCCAACCATCTCTCCAGCCCTTTAGTTCCACTTTTAAAGTTCCACTCTATGAAATTACCAAGTTCAAGAAGACATAGAAACAGAATCCCTTTATTAGAAAAGCTTTGTCCTCTATTGGGGTTTTAAGTCAAGAAAGTCTCCTGAGGCAGAAAGTGGTGGTGCTGGCAGGTAAACTGTAGCACTCCGGAGGCAACACGGACAGGGTGGGTGATGGACAGGGGTGGAAGCCAGTGAAGGAAGGAAAGGAAGGAACTTTGGGAGCAAAGTTAAATAATTAGCAAGTGGCTGATTTTTGCCACAGCTCATGAGTTATACAATTGCTTTATGCAATCTTATTTTGTCATTTGGAAATGAAACACTGTACAGCCATCCACAGGCAATAAAAATGCAGGCATTTATCAAAAACCCAGGTATGATCCCTGAGGTAAGGAATAGTTATTTACTTCTTCAGAGCTGTGATCCATGAAGAAGAGTGTGTCTCTTCCCATGGAGACCAGGTGTTCCCTCCTTCCTTAGATAGGTACACATTATTAGCAATGAATGGCAAACTGAAGAACAGGAAACAGTAAAGAAAATTAAAGCTGCATGGAAACGGGAGAAAAGTGAGTTGGACATGGTGGCATGTGTCCGCAATGCCAGCATTTGGGAAGTGGGCAGGAGGCTCAAGAGTTTGAGGTCGGCACTGGCAATATAGGGAGCTCAAAGTCAGTCTGCTCTACAGGACTTTGTTTCAAAGGAGCAAAAGAAAGGGCAAAAACAAATCCCTAAAAATATACAAGTTTAGATCCTGTTTAAGGACATAGGCAAGAAATGAAAGATCAGCCTGCCCATGCCTACAGAGGGAAAGCAGCAGTAATTAAGACACCACCATCTAGGTTTCTGTGAGGTCAAGAATGGAGACGTGTTAGGTGGCATTTCTATTCTCTTCCTAGTCTCATTCCAGCAGAAGGGGGAGAGTGAGTCTTGCTACCACATGACAGAAGACTTTTCAAAATGGTACGGCCTTATATTTAGAAGGGAAAAATCACTAGAAACGTTTTAAACTGTGATAAGACAGTATTAGGAGCAGTTTAATCTCTACCAAGAAAATCAATGTTATAAAGCTTAGTAAAGGCCATTATTTTTTCTGTAAGCAATGCTAAGTAGCTTTTGTATTATAAGGATTTTTGCAACATGCAGAATCTAACTATTCTCCCACGCTATGACAATGATTAATCTGTATAACAAACAACAACATATTCACTTATCCTGTATTTCATCTCAGGATCAGACACGGGTCTCCTGAGGTGGAAACTCGGGCCTGGGCATGACTCAGTGTCAGCGCTCTGTATGGCTAGTGGTGTGAGCTCCGACTCTGCTGACATTTACTGGGTCTAGAGCCCAGTCAACAGTGCCAGGGTGATGAGCTAGGATAAGACAGCACAGGAAACAAAGTATTGTGGTTCTTTTAAATATCAATGGCATTTGCTGACTTATCAACTCAAAATCAAGTCTTTCCTGTTAATATGGAAGAAACAGACTTAGAAAACAATTCAGTTTGATTGACTGAACAGTAATGTCAAAATAAAATAAATACATGTCCTTAAGAGACAGACTTGTCACCAGCCATGAATCTCCACAGAACCACAACACAGTCAATGCACAAGTACAACACAGGACAAAACTATACTCTAGATCACTCAACAGTTTGTAATTCATCATGAACCCAACTTACTTTCTGTCTTCCTGCTGTTTATCAGTTTATTTTCCAATTCTTCCAGAATGCTGTGCTCAGTTCTGAAGTCGCCTCTTTGGTTGTAGAAATGGCTGTGTTTATCTTTTTCAATGACAATAACTCTTTAGGAAAAGAAACAAATGGTATAAATACAATTTAAATTTTTAGTTGTTTAATATATGAAGACATTCAAAACAATCAATACCTTACATCCAATTCATTTAAAAAAGAAGAGTGTGATTACTTAGACTAACAAGGTTAAGGGGTCAAAATATTAGCTAATATTAGCTAAAATTGGACTCACTAGTTAAGTTCAATTTTAACCAACTATAATTTGAACTGTTACATATTTCCTTTGAAAATACAGAAGCCTCTGGCTATGAGGTTCTACTTGTGAGTTATCACCCTCAATTAAAACAAAACAAAATAAAATATACTATCGAGGAGGCATTATTCTTTTAAGTTGGCAAAGAAATCAATTTTCTCAATGTTTGTTTCCTTCTCCCACAAGGTAAATATGAATATTTACCCTCTACTCTTGAATCTAATACTCAGCAGGATGTCTCTAGCCAGCGGCATCGCTGCACACAACCTGAGAGGCGTGCTCTCCGTAGTTTCCCAGTTTTCCATCTTGCAGCACAGAGAAAAGGTTTACATTGATAACCACACTGGGAGAAATGGATGAAACGGCAGCAGGCTCTGCGGGCTGGGGACTGTCTCTGCGCACGTGGTCCGGGGCCTTTGTTGTTTGTGAGAAGAGGTAAAGTAACAGGGAAGCTGAAAGGATTTCATCCAAACAGCAACTCTGACAGAGAATTGCTACCAAAGCCCTGTCAAGGCTGGGCTTGATCCTAGTGAGGTCTGACTGGGCATCAGAGACACTACTGTAACCAAACAGAAATGTCTGCTGGGGATACGGGATATGCTATGATAGCTACATTTTGCTATTCATGGACTAGAAACATTACAGAAAGATTTTCAAAATGTACTATTAACATTTTGATGCTGCGGACAACAATGAACATTCAGTAAATACTGCTGTTTAAAGGAAAAGACACGGACTGTGTGATAAACAATTTGAAATAAGTGTAAGTAAATCTTACAATGTACAGAACAGATCTGAGAGGAACAGAAACCAGGGGATAATTAATTAAAAGATCATTAAAAAAGAGCTCAAGGGCACAGTATCCTCACTAAACACTCACTGCCTTCTTCAGTGGGATCAAATTCACGTTTCAGTGGTTTTTACTCCAGAGCAGCACTGCTCAGGAGAAACAATGGCTTTCAAGTAGCTGAGGATGCAGGTAAGAGCCCTACATCCTATTCACAGCAGCTTCAGTGCAAGCTGTGGATCTGGTGTGGGAACCTGATCTGACTCCAGGTTAGACCCATAGGCTCAAGAAGCTCCACATCTCCTGGCAGAAGCTGTGGACCCAGGGTCAGGACCAGACTTGACTTGGGGTGAGGCCCCCAGGCATGTGGAGAGTTCCACAACCCACAGCAAAAGCTACAGATCCAGGCAAGAGGCCCACACAGACACAGAACAACACCTGACCCTCCAAAGAAGACTTGAGATGGAGCCGCCAGCCCCTAAGACCAGTCCCAGAGGGAAACAGCACCTCAACCCTTCTATGACTTAGTTTCTCTCCACTGAACATTGCAAATGGCACCACTGAAAGAAAAAAGGGGGACTGGGATTCTAAAAAGAAAAAATTCTAGAAGAAGGAGAGAGAGAAAGACATAGACAGACAAAAGGAAACTCCACCAACAAACGAACGCCAAATGCACATGTCCCAGCACAGAAACAGAAACAGCCTGGAAACTGAAGACATTATGTCTCCTCCACAAATCACTAGTCCCCCAATAACGGCACCTACTGCAAACATCCGGAAAGAACTTTCAGACAAAGCATTCAGAAGAATGAGTAAGCTCCAAAAACTCCGAGAAGACATGACTGTGCTCCAGAGGGCAAAAACAGAGAGCTGAACGTCATTCCAAGACACGAAAATGTAACTCAACAAAGAGAATTACTGAAGAAAACACAAACTGGAAAAAATGCTTTAAATAAAAAGCTCATAACCCAAATAACAACTTCAGTGGAAAGACCGGCCAGTAGAATGGATCATATAGGAAACAGAAGAAACTGGATCACTCAATGAAGGTGAATGATCAATTTTTTTTTTTAATAAATAAAATGGAGGGAGA
Organism: Peromyscus nudipes; assembly: GCA_902168325.1. Taxonomy (NCBI): domain Eukaryota; kingdom Metazoa; phylum Chordata; class Mammalia; order Rodentia; family Cricetidae; genus Peromyscus; species Peromyscus nudipes. Next base: position 14,763 of record CABHPH010140411.1, read on the forward strand.
GCTCTAAGACACCATGAAAAGACCTAACCTTTGTATTATGGGCATAGAAAAGGAGAAGGCCTAGAGAGTATTTTCAATAAAATCACAGGAGAAATTTTCCCAAACCTGGAGAAAAAGAGGCCTACCTACATACAAGAGACTGAACAACTCAGACAAGACTAGAAAAGAAACTCCTTGTGCATATTATAATTAAAACAAAAACCACAGAATAATGAAAAGGTATTAAAAGCTGCAACAGGAAAAGGTCAAGTCACTTACAAAGGTAGACCTATTAGAATAATATCTAATTATCAGGAACTTTAAAGCCAGGGTGTTATAATTAAGAGATTGTCTTGAGTCTCAGAAGAGACTTGGAACTTTTAAACAGTGTTGATACTGTGAAAGACCATGGAGACTTTTGAAATTAGACTAAATGTATTTTGCATTATGATATGACCACAAGCCTATGGGGGCCATAGAGTGGAAGGTAGTGATCTGAATAAGAATGGACCCCAAGTTCATATATTTGAATACTTGATTCAGTTGGTGGAACTATTTGAGAAGGACTAGGAGGTGTGGCCTCTTTGGAAGAGGTGTGTCACTAGTGGCAGGCTTTGAGGTTTCAAAGGATTCATGCCATTCCAAGAGTGCCCTCTCTCTCTGCTTCCTATAAGATGTGAGTTCTCAGCTACTGTTCCGGTGCCACACCTGCCTGCTTGTTGCCATGTTCCTTGAGATGATGATCAGACTATAATCCTCTGAAACCATAAGCTGCCTTGGTCATGGTGTCTTATCAAAGCAATAAAAAAATATCTAAGACAGTTTGCTGACTAGTTTTATGTCAACTTGACACAAGCTAATCATCTGAGAGAAGGCAATCTCAATAGAGAAAATGCCTCCATAGGCCTGTGCTGCAGACAAGCCTACAGGACATTCTCTTAGAGATTAATGTGAGGGGGCCCAGTCTATTGTGGATGGGGCCACCTCTGAGCTGGTGGTCCTGGGTTTTATAAGAAAGCAGGCTGAGCAAGTCAGAGGGAATAAGTCAGTAAGCAGCACTCCTCTATGGCCTCTGCATCAGCTCGTGCCTTCAAGTTCTAGCCCTGCTTGAGTTCCTTCTCCTGACTTCCTTTGATGATGAACAGTGATGGAGAAATACAAGCCAAATAAACCCTTTCCTCCTCAAGTTACTTTTGGTCATGGTGTTTCATCACAGCAATAGTAACCCTAACTAGGACAGACAGCATGCTAATCACTGGGAGATAAAAAAGTATTTAGCAATCTTTCTCAGTTAATGAATTCTGTGATCTACAATAAGAATTGGCCTGGAATGACACAATAGTGGGATCAATTTTATGGGAGTAACCAATTACTTTCTGATTGTATTTAAAGCCTTCTACATAAGACAGAACTCATGCGAGGTACTCTTAACTAGGTCAAAACCCATGACTAGCTACATCATAGGACTTATAGGAGGACCTAATGCTATAATTCTGCTAAATGGACATAGTATTAAACTGTCTCTGCCAAGTTCTTACCTTCATACTCATAGATCAGTGTATCTTTCAACTTTTACCAGAGAAGCTTTTTTTTTTCAGTAAGCAGAGATTGACACAGAGACCCACAAGTGATCAGCATGCAGAGATTAAGAGACTGCAGAATGCTCAGATGTAAATGGGACATCAATTTAACAACCTTGTCCTCAAGGCTAGGGGATCACTGAGGAAGACGTAAGGGAAGGATTATAAGCACTAGAAGTAGATGTCTTCAGTGAAACATTATTTGCTGGGCATGACACAGATATTGCACACATGAGCTCACGGGAGCTCTGACTGCTTACACAATACTTGTATAAGACCAAGCCAGCCAAAATCCCAGTCCATCACGAATGATGTCCCATCTCTGGCTGGAAAGCTATTGGCAACTAATGGCTCCTGGAGGAGAGAGATGAAGTTTTCTCCCAGGATGTAGGTCCTGAAAAGTTACTCAAGCTTCAATAGATGATCCTGTACCCATGCATATAGAGGCAGTACTACATGAACTCAGTAGGTTGAAAAAAGAGAGCAAAAATCACATGTTGTAAGGAGGGAAAATGGTGGGGAGGCAGGAATGAAAGGGAAGGGCCTGGCCCTACATCAATCATTTTCCAACTTCATAAACTATGAGAGGATACTTAGATGCTTATTCTCTATAATCCTCACTCAAAAATATTCATAAAGTGTCTACCTAAATTGTAGAATAAAATGTATTCAATCTGTTATTTGATATATAAAATATACACATTATTATTTTGTTTTCCTTAAAATAAACCAATATAAAATGGTAAAAAATAAAACAATAAAAATAAAATATGAAAAAAGTGAAACTTTTTTCACTTCTAATTAATTTATAATAAATAGACTATGTGTGCATTTCACAACTCCCTCCTTCTTTTTTCAGGCTACTGAATAGAAGTTTCCTAACAATGTGAGACTGGGGAAGGTGCAGTTATACTGATTTTAGATTGTTCATTATAAAATAGCTACTGATATTATTTGAAGACAAAATTCTTATACTTACTGATTCTTTAATTTTTCTGCTGTGCGTATGAATTCTGCTTTCTTCATCCGACTAACTTTCTGCTTCCAGTTTTGACGACTTCCGCCTGAAGTACTAAAGCCGCCATCATTCTGCATGAGAAACGAAAGTATCATCAGGGATAAAAGTGGCAGGGGATGTCTAGAGTAATAAAGCATTAACAGTTTTCTGGGGATAAGCATGTGGCCAATTCAGATTTTTCAAAAACACACTTTGGGGGCTAGAGAGACAGCTTAGTGGTTAAGAGCACTTAATGCTCTTACAGAGGATTGGGGTTCAGTTCCTAGCACCCACATGACATCTTGTAACTGTCTGTAACTCCAGTTCTGATACCCTCTTCTGGCCTCTGCAGGGACAAGACATGCACATAGTATGCACATACACTTGCAGGCAAATATTCATACAGATAAAAATATACTCTATAGACAAAACAAAGTCTATCCTAAAATGCTAAATTGAGCGTGTAATGTTGTGTCCAGGGATTGTTTACAAAAAAACAAAAACAAAAAAAGATTAATTTATTCACAAGTCACTTATCATCATAAACCGAACACTGTAATCTGACAGGTACCAGCTGGGAAGGATGATTCTACATCAGCATGGTCCAGTGTCTTCAAGTCTCTTGAAGGAAAACAGATTTAAAGAGAAAAGAAAAAACAATAAAAAGCAGGCAAAAACTAAACAAAACACCAGAAACTGGGATAAATAGAAAGGAAATAGAGGCTGAGGTGGAGGTGCTCGTATTTTCTGTTAGAACACCCCCAAGGGTCTATTTGAAAGACTCACATCAAAGGAGAAAGGGAGACAACCATTGTACAATCAGAAGGGAATGTGTTTAGGTCAAGGGACGAGCTATACAAATTCTGAGGCCAGAAAGACTGACTGGCAGAGAAAAGACAATTTTGGCAAAAGATTAGTAAAGGTGGTTAGAGATGAGAGTAGATAGGTAGGCATGTGCCAGACACACAGATGTTTTAGGTCACAGTGGATTTTACTGAAGAGTGTATCTGTGTTTTCAATGTAAGAGAGATGGTAACAGCAGGGCATCAGTCAGTCAGGAAAGGAAGCTGACACACAAATAGAGATTAAACACGATGGGGTCTCAAGGGTGAGTGAGAATGAGAGAGGGCCACCTTGAGAACTTGGGGAGGGGGAGAGGTGCCTCTTGGGAGAACAGCCTTCAGAGCAGTGGTCCCAGAATTCCTCCTGAGGTGTTTCAAACCTATCTCCAAATAAAGGAGAAATACAGCTTTTTACAACCTTGTTACTATGCAAATTTGCTTTAATCATTAATAAATGGTAAAATTATGTGTATATCAAATAACTTTTAAAATAAACTTCTTTATGATTTACTATCAGTAAATGATTTGGAGGCCTGTTTTATATACCTTCACACCCCATGTCACATAAAATTTCTCACGAAGGGTCTAGAGAGATGCCTTAGCAGTTCAGAGTGCACACTGCTCCGGCAAAAGACCTAAATTCAATTCCCAGCACCCACTAAGGGAGGCACACAACCATCTGTAACTCCAGCTCCAGGGGATTCTAGGCCTCTGGCCTCTGTGGACACCTGCACTCATGTGCATGTATCTACACCCATACCCCACCCCACATACACATACTTTAAAATAAATCTTGACAAAAACTTCTCAGGTAGTGGGGTTGATGCAGAGAAAATGTTTAGGGAGTTCTGCAATACTTAGTTCTTTAAGAGAATGTGTCTGGCTGTTGTTTGGACATAGTAAATTGGCAGGAAGTGTGGTGATGGGGCGAAGCACAACAAGAAGCAGGGAGAGCTATGAAGAAGCTAACGGAGTAGTACAGGCCAGGTGTGAGAGTGTGACAACTACCCGGGCCGGGAAGAGGAATCAGGAAAAGGAACAAAGTGTATCTCGAAGGTAGTTATGACCAGGAGGAGCTGCTGAGAGATGGGGTGTGGGAGAAGAGGAGAAAGCAAACAAGGTTTTACAATTCTAGGAGCAGGAACAGAGGTTTAAAATGAGAGTTCATCATATACCATAAAACATTACTTATTAAGAGTGCTGGCAAGCCAGTGATTTTTCTAGATATTCAAGAAGTTATACAACGCCACCACTGTCTTGCTCTAGAATATTTTCAGCACACCAAAATAAACTCACAGCAGTAGCAGTCTCTCCCTCATGAGGCCTTCTGTCAGCTCCTGGTTTTCTAACTCTACGAATTTGACTATTTTGGATCAATGGGCGTATATAAAATAGTCTTTTCTGAATGGCTTATTTCACTTAGCACATTTTAAGACTTTCTCATATTATTCTATGGATCTATATCTCATTCCTTTTGTGTGGGTATGCATGCAGTATATACATTTTCACATGTCTAGATGCAATCATATGTGTGTGGAGGCCAGAGGTCAGTGTCTGGTATCTTTTACTGGTCTCCACCTTAAGTTCAAGGTCACTCATTGACTTTAGCTCACTGGCTGGCTGGCTGGCCCCTGGGATCCTCCTGTCTTTGCCCTACCAGCCCTACAGTTAGACATCCACTGTTATGCCTGGCTTTCACATGGGTGCTGGAGAATCCAAATTCAGGTTCTCATGTTTATGCTACAAGCACTTTCCCACTGAGCCATCTTCCTAGCCCACCCTATACCTTTAATTAACTTTGTATTATATGGACTTGCCTTTCATTTGCTTACTCATCACTCATCAAATGATGAACAATTGGGTTATTACTACTATTTGGCCAATAGGAATAATGCTACTATAAATATTTCATACAAGTTTTAACGTAAAAATGTTTTAAATTTTGTTACACATTTAGCTATAGAATTTGAGAGCCATAGGGTATTTTTTTTTTACTTTCTTATTATCAAACTTAAATAGCCTCTTTATTGTAGATTTAGAATCATTAAAGCATTCTGAATATAATCCCCTTATTTTATATGACTGGCAGTTTCCCCCACTCTGAGTCCTCTATTCCCTTTCTTGATAGTGCCAATGATTCAAAACACTTTGAGGTATTAATAAACTATTTTATTAATATGCACTGGTTCTAATTTCTCTGTATCCTCACCAACACTTATTATTGCTCATCCTTTTCATTAAAGCCATCTTAATGGGTATAAACTAGTACCTCACAGTGTTTTTTTATTTGGGTCCTGGGGATCAAACTCAGGGCATTGGGTGTGTAAAGCAAACACTCTATCACAGAGTTTGTAGTCTGAAGTTTTCCTGTGTTCCGCCCAGTCCATAACTGCTCAGACCCAAGTAAACACACAGAGGCTTATATTAATTAAAACTGCTTGGCCATTAACTCAGGCTTATTACTGACTAGCTCTTACATTTAAATTAACCCATAATTATTATCTATGTTCAGCCACGTGGCTTGGTACTTTTTCTCAGTTCTGCCTTGTCATCTTGCTTCCTCTGTATCTGGCTGGCGACTCCTGATTCTGCTCTCCTCTTCCCAGCATTCTCCTCTTCTGCTGGCCCCACCTATACTTCCTGCCAGGCTACTGGCCAATTAGCATTTTATTAAGCCAGTGTACAAGGGCATTATCCCACAGCAAGAGTTACACATCACAGTTCCTCTCAGAATGGTTTTGATTATTCTGTGATGGCCAATGATGTTGGTCATCTTTTCATCACCTTTTAAGGGCAATCTAGTCACTACTATTCTTCTTGTTTTAGTTTTTGGCAGAAAATGCATGGTTTTCTAATTAAGTTGTAAACAACAGCATTATTAAGAGGCCATACAAGAAAAACCTGATGTTTAACCTGATGTTAAACAATGTGTTTTCCTGTTGTTCTATTTTTACTTAATAGGATAGGATACAGCCCCCAATTCATGAATTGTAAATAAAAGCCAATTCAACATCTAAGCTAAAGTTGTTGCAGTTTTGCTCTTGATCAATACATAATTTCAATATTTTTCTCCCATTCTGACTAGTCAATTCTCTTCACACACACACACACACACACACACACACACACACTCACACACACACACTTCTGATGCTGGAGATTGAAGCCATGTCCTTGCACATGCTAAGCACATTCTAAACCACTGAGTTAGCCCTCAGTCCCTTCACTTTCTTGACAATGTCCACTGAAGAACAACAGCTAACCCTGACAGAGTCTACCTGACCTTCCATGAGCTTTGGTTGCTCAGGCTTTGTGTATCACACAGAAGGAACGTGCGTCCAACTGAATGTCATAAAGACTTATGCCTGGTCTAACTTCTAACACTGAGGTCTCTGATCTAGTCTTTGTTAATTCATGCACACAGCATGGGTAGAAACTGACCTGCTGTGTGATTCTCCAACTGGCCCAATACCAACTGTTAAAAGAGCTCTTTTCTTATTGTCTTTAGTGCATTTGCTGAAAGTCACAAGTAGATCTGGTTTTCAACTCTAGCTTTAAGCCAGTACCACATTTGGTTATGGCTATAGTTACAGTAGCTTTGTAGCAATTTGAAATTAACAATTATGAGCAACTCAATAGCATTCCTTTAAAAAAATTGTTTTAGGTCCCTTGCATTCTCCACATGAATTTTCAATGTTGTTGACTTTTAATTAACTGGTTTTGTTTGTTCGTTTGGTGTTTGTTTGGTGTGTGTGTGTGTGTAGTGCAGTGTGATGTGTGCCCCATAGTGTGTACAGAGGCCAGAGAAGATCAGATGTCCTCCTCTATCATTCACCACCTTATTTCTTTGTGAGAGGATCTCCCACTGAGTGTGGGTCTAGATAGTGGCTAGCAATCCCCAGCAATTATGTCTCTGCCCTCTATAGTGCTGGGGATTTGAACTCAGATCCTCATGGTTGGGCAGCAAAATTCTTACCTACTGAGCCATCTCCCCAGCCTCTGTAGAGCTTTTCCAGTATAGCTGTTACACTTAGCGCTCGTCACTATATATTTATTCACCATGTGACTGAATGCTCCCTTCCTTCCACAAATGCTAATATCAATCAAGTTGTTCTAAAGCTCTTCATGGGCCTTCATGAAATGTTGAGCAGGTCGAGCCATCTCTTCTTTGCCTCAGCCTCAAGGATCTTGTTACAGCAAACAACAACAAAAGGACTGAAACAGTGTTCAGGGGTCTTGAGTATTTACGGTGGAAAGTCAAGTTAGAAACTCAAGTGGAGACCATGGAGGAACGCTGCTTACTAGCTTACCCCTGACTCAGGTTCAGCTACCTTTCTTCTATTTGCCTAGGGATGGCCCTGCCCACAGTGGTCTGGACTCTCCATCAATTAGCAATCAGGAAAATGCCTCCACAGACATGCCCACAGGCCAATCTGATGAAAGCAATTCCTCTACTGAGTATGTCTAGGTTTGTGTCAAACTGACTAAATTATGACACCACTGCAGTCACAGTCCAGTGGGATCTGGCAAATGCTTGAACTACTGGCAGTACTTGGCATCATCCACAGGATGCTGTCTGCAAGTACAGAGACTACAAGAGTTACAGGTCAACAAGATTCCAGAGAAAAGCCCAGGAGGACAGGCAATATGTAACAGAGTCAGACTCCCTTCCAGGAGTCCATGGAGAGAAATGTATGAAGGGTTGAGATTGAAGCCTAAGCTATAAGAGAGACACAAGGATGCTGTAGACAATAGCAATGTGGAATATCCACCAAAGAAAGCCAGATGCTAAGAAAGAGGCCAGAGTGGAGAGGTAGTGCTACCCAACCCCACTGAACCTCAAATCGTGGTACCCCATGGCCCAGATGCTGGCCATGGAGCCAAAATATTTAACATTTGGTCCTCTGGCTTTCAGTCTAGCTTTGGTCCTATTCCTCAGTTCATCCACCCATTATTCCCTTTTGCAATGGGAATGTCTAATCTGTGCCACTGTATGTTAAAAGAAACTTTTTTTTTAACTTCATAAGCTCCCAGCTAACAGATTGCCCTGAGTCTCAACAGACTATGGAGTTCAACTTTTGAACAGGATTGGAACTCTTGAAGTTGAACTAAACGCATTTTGCATTATGAGATGGATGTGAATTTTGAGGGCCAGGAGTGGAATGTTACAGTTTGAATCTGAAATGGCTCCAACAGGCTCATGCTTTGAATGCTTGTTCACTAGCTGTTGATGCTATTTTGAGAGGCTGTGGGGCCTTTAGGAGGTGGGAACTAACGGGTGGAAGTGGGTCACTAGGGCAGGTATCTGAAGATCACAGCCTGGCCTCTAGTTGCTACTTCACACAGTGCTTCTTGGTCTTCCGCAGTGGGAATGGTTCCTATCACGTCTTCATCGTCATGAACTGAGCCACTCAACAGTGTTGTATTCACTGCCCTCATCATCGTCGTGTTTTCCAGACAGTGTAATCTGTCTGACCTATGTTCAAGTCTGCTGATTTCTTTTTCTTCCAGCTAAACCCGGGACGGGCTGGGTCTCTCTGGTGAAGTTGTGAGTTCTTGCACTTTTTAACTCCCCAAATTTGATTTGATTCATATTCTCTCTCTCTCTCTCTCTCTGTCTCTCTCTCTCTCTGTCTCTCTCTCTCTGTCTCTCTGTCTCTCTCTCTCTCTCTCTCTCTCTCTCTCTCTCTGTGTGTGTGTGTGTATGTGTCCTATTGTGTGTTCTATTTAGTGAGATAGCATTCTCACATTTTTTTTTTTACTTCATTAGGTATGATTCCTTTCAGTTCTTTGAATACAGATGATAAAGGCTGTGCATGGCAGGGCATCTGCAGTCCCAGCTGCTCTGGAGGCCAGCACAGAAGGATACTTGAACTCATGAGTTCTAAATCAGCTTGAGCAATACAGCAAGTATCCATCTCAAAGTACACAAACAATTAAACAAAAAAAAAAACCAGCATAATGAATATAAAGCCTGTCCAGCACACCCAATATCTAGTCTTCATCTACTGCTTTATTCCTCCCTAGATGTGAATTGTACTTTGCTTCTTTACAGTTCATAATTTGTTTCTGTTAAGTGGACACAATATACAGCAGCAAAGCCAGAAGTCGAAAGTGAGGCTTCTGGAGTCTGTCTTGCTGCTGTATGTTTATTCACTTTAGGAACTAATTGTGTGAGGTCTTTATCTTTGTCTCATGTGGCACTCTGAGCTCTGCTTGGCTAGCTTAGCTGTCCACTAATGTGATCAGAGACTCTCCTGGCTACTTTGAGCCAATGAGTTCTTTTATCCTGTTGGGGACAGGAAGCTATCAGTACCCTGTATCAGCACACGTTCAACACTAAGGCCAGTGGCTTACACTCCATCTCAGCCTTTCCCACTGCCAGCATGGCACTCCAGTCAGACAAAGATGAAGGCCTCCTCAAGTCCTTCTTCCTGCTACCACTATAACAAACTAACCAGAAATTGCACACACTAGTGACTGAACCACAACCAACTTAACCTCTGAGAGTTCTGCAAATCAGGTCTAAGTCACGGTGTGAACCTAAAGAACACTATAATAAGTGTAACACACCAAACACAGAGGGACAAATACCACATGATCTTATCATATGGAGATTCTTTAACAAAGCTGACTTCATAGAAAAAGACAGTAGAGTGATGGTTACCAGAGACCAGAGGGAGGAGAGGAAGGGAGCGAGCAGCTGCTGGTCAGCTGTACTACTCAGTATGTGGGTAGCAGCATCGTTCTAGGGGCTGGTGTCTGGACTGAAGAAAAAGGCAAGGGGCCCAGTCCAGCATTCATCTTTCTCTGCTTCCTGGCCATGGACACAATGGGACCAGCTGCCTCACACCCCCGCCGGCATGTTTTCCCTCCTCAGTAGATAGTATCCCCTCAAACCCTGAGTCCAAATAAACATCTCCTCAGCTTGTCCTGGGTATTCTGTCACAGCAATGAGAGGTACCTAGTACATGGAAGAAGTTTTGAGTTTGGTACAGTAAGTTGACCCAAAATGAAAGATAAATTTCCAAATGTCTGACTAAAAAAAATGATGGAATGGATACATTAATTAACTTGATTTAATAATTATATACTATGTACATTTATCAACTGAGGCACATAAGTATATAATTTGTTCACTAAAATATTAATTAACTTAAGGTATTTGCAGGGCTTTGTTCCTTCTAGAGGCTTCCAGGGAGAATCCATTTCCATTTTTCAACTTTGAGAAGTTGCCTTCATTCATTGGCTCAGGACCCTTTCCTCTCACAACTGCTCTCTTGCTCTGTCATAGCGCTTCCTACTAACTCTGGTTTCCCTGCCTACCTTAAAAGGACCTTTGGGGTGACACTGGGTACACTCAGATAATCCAGGGTCATCTTCCCAGTTTAAGGTCTTTAATCACATCTGCCAAGTCTCTTTTATGATATAAAGTTATATACTCCTAGGTACTGGAAATTAGGATGTACAGAGCCTTGAAGATCATTACTCAGCCTTGCACACCTGGACATACATATACAGCCCTATACATGTACATGACTTTTACAGGAAATTCACTTTGAAGACATTTAAAAATCAGAGAAATCTGGAATGTACATTTTGTTTTTAACTTTTAAACATTTTAAAATTGTGTGTGCATGTGTGTGAGAGAGATTTGTATGCAGGTGCCCTCAGAGGCCAGAAGGCATTAGATCCCCTGGAGCTGGAGTTAGAGGTGGTTGTACACCACCAATGTAGGTGCTAGGAACCAAACTCTGGGCCTCCAGAAAAGTAACTCTGCACCACTGAGACATCTCTTAGGTCCTATGGAATGTAGTTATTATTGAGGGACTATACCAGTCAGCCATGAGACATAACATTCAGGTCATTAGAGGGAAGTCCACTAGAACCAAAACAAGGGACATAGAGCCCTGTGTGTGGTGTAACACCTGGTTCAAAACCACTAGTGTGATATTGTTATTCTTCAATAATGGGGGCTGCCAAGGTGGTTCAGCAGGTGAAGTACGTGCTATGCCACCTCTCTCTCTCTCTCTCTCTCTCTCACACACACACACACACACACACACACACACACACACACTCATAATAACAATAACCAAGTTTTACAATGTTTTAAAGTCATAATTCAATAACTAAAATGGCTGAAAGAACAGCTGTTAGGAACAAATAGGAAATGTGGGAATAGTAGTCAGCCTTGAAAGGAGCTGGTGACACTATTCTGAAGAGATGTGAGCAAAGGTCTGCTTAGTCTAATAGACCAAAGTAAGGACAACTGCCAGAGTCCAACTTACGAACCAATGAGTTTTATCGGGGTTACTTACAAGAGTAAGGGTGAGGGGTGACTTACCGAAGAAATGACTCAAAGACAGCTGCATCACCAAAGCCCACCCCAGCATGGGTGATAGCTCATGAAAGTGGAAACCTGATGCTCACTGCACAGCCTGCAGGCAGCTCAACTGGACAGTGACTTTTCCAGGCAGTACAGCTAGTCTCTGCTTCTTTCAGGGTACTTCTCTTATCTACCTCTTCTAGGAACCTGGGCTAGTCTGAGAGTGCCTCTCAGCAGTCCTTCCTGCTTATATAAGCTTACGGAGGGAGGACCCTAGTGCATTTGATCAATTTCAGGAACTTCTTGAAGCTTCTGAGTTGTCTACTTCCTGCTTCTTAGGGAACCTTTCTTTAGAACATCTGGAGTCTTTTTTTTTTTTTTTACTAAGAATTACTTTTATTTTATATGTATGTCTGTGTACCACGTATATGACTGGTGTCTGCAGAGGCCAGAAGAATTTGGATTTCCCAGAACTGCAGTTACAGATGGTTTTGAGTCAGCATATGGAAATGTTGGAAATCATACCCAGCCTTCCTCTTAAAGAACAAGTGCTCTTAACCTTTGAGCCATCTTTCCAGCCCATATCTGGAATCTTAAAAATCTTCCATGCAGGATGCAATGTTTTACCTTCCTTTAGAACATCTGGGACTTAATGAGTTTCTCTCTAGGAAGGAGTGTTTTATTTTAGAGGAAACTACTATATAACTAAAGGTTCCGAGAGAACAGGAACATATAATACAGAAATATTAAAAAGCACAGATAATTTTACTTTCCATAATAGGTGAGAAAAGTAAAACATTCCATAGCCTATGGACTGTGCATAAAGCATTCTATGAGACACCAGAGATCTCTCTCCCTGCATGAACACAGAGCAAAGACCATATGAAGCAGCAAGAAGACAGGAAGAGAAACCTCACAGGAAACTAATCCTCACAGCATCTAGATTTTAGACATCAAGCCTCTGGAGAAGTGGGGAAATTAATTTCTGTTAAGTCACCCCATCTGTGGTATTTTGTTAAGGGAACTCTAGTGACAGGAACCTTAGATCTTTCGGTAGAGATTCCTAATATCATCAGACTATCATGATAAAAATTATCTCTTCTCCAGAAAACATTCATGGTTTTAGGGTTAGTACGGATATTCATAAACCATCTGACAAATACTGAAGTTCAGTGTTAGGGTGCAGGTTTAGTATGTGTAAGTGTGTGTGCGTGATGGCAGAGATAGTAGGAGGAGTATGAAGGACAGACAACACATAAACTTGCCCAAAACATCACAACATAGGACATCAATAATCCTAACTCTTTCACATGTATGTGCTGCATGTGTTGGTACACATACATGAGGAGGTCAGTGGTTGACATCAGGTGTCTTCCTTAATTGCTCTCCACCTTATTTGTTTGTTTATCTAATTTATTTACTTATTTTCATAAGTCTCTCACTGAATGGAGCTCACTGATTTGGTGAGGCTGGCTGGCCAGCAAGCCTCAGGGATCTGCCTCCAACTCTCCAGCACTGGGACTGCAGGTGCATGCTGGAGCACCCAACCACAAACTCAGCTCTTCAAAGTTACGCAGCAAGCATTTCACCAATGGAGCCATCTTCCAAGCCCCTATTTTAACTAATAAAAACAAACCAAAAAACAAAAACAAAACCCTTAATGTTCTCAAGAAAGTCTACTTCATCACTGCTGTGACTCTCAGATACGAGATATATATTTTAGAGTTTTTCAATCTCAATATATTAACATTACCAAACAGATCATTTTTCAGTGGGGGACTGTCTTCCAATTTCTACTAGGTGTTAGTAGCACCTTTTAGTAGTAATAGTAGTTAGTAGTTAGTAGCACATCCTGCCCGTTGTGACAACCAAAGACGTCTCCAGAAATTGCTATATGTCATACAGTGAAATAGATCCACAGGACATTCTGATCCAACCCCCTGTAAAGGGAAATACAACGTTTGGGAATCACCGAAGTAGAATCACGATAGTGTATGGCAATAAGAGCATTAGGAAGTTGGTAAGAAAGGTACATCAGCATGTATAACATGGCTATATAGATGTCGGTGGGGAAATCATGTTGAACTACAATGTGGCAGAAAGTTTTCATGGAAAAGACATTCAACATGATTAAACCACGGGTATCAGACCATCTTTTATTTCTGGTATTTTGTTTGTGTTGCTTTGTTTTTTTTAGAAAAGTTCCCATTGTGCAGCCCGTACTGCCACCAACTCCTGACATTCCCAATCCTGCCTCTGAATGCTAGGATTACAGGGATGAACCTCAGCCAAATGGTCATGCGTTTTTAAAATATATGCTTAAAAGCATTTCACATAATCGATTTTAAATTTTTATTTTATACTTCATCTTAAAATACGTTATTTCGGGGGTCATAGGGAGAGAATAAGGAGAAAACCAAAGGATGTGTAAGAAAATCTTCCACTACATGCAATTTCCTTAACTTCATATTAGAAAGAACACCGTATTCCCTTAGCAAAGGAAGATGGAGCCAGTCCTCGGCTCACAGTAGCTTTCCTTCACGTCTTGACTGAACCACAAATATTTAGTAAGTGCTTACTATCGCGACGGCACCGTCTTGGGCACACAATAGGCAAAGCCCTTGGAGCTAGTTAATACAACAGTGACTAAAGCTTCCGAAAAATGTCTGCCCTCCTGGTACTTACATTTTCATGGAGGCAGAAAGATAATGTTAAAACAGGCATAAAACATGGAACATAGCCTGTGGTATTAAGTGCTACAGAGAAAAACTGAAGCAGAAAAAGGGGTCTGATCATCTGAACCAAAGATTCCCATGCAGAAAAAGGGGTCTAGTCATCTGAACCAAAGATTCCCATGCCACCACCCTGCAGAGATGGGGCCCTTAAGACCCTCATCTTGGTAAACACCTATCAAGTCCCTTCTTGCACCGATGCAATCAACAGATCCAATCTCTTGGTGCTCAGACTCTCTCTCCAAGCCAGCTTGCCTGGAGCCCTGGGTCACTGCCGACTTAATATCCAGAGCTCCCATCACCGGCTCCCATTTTTGAAGAAAGGGAGTCCCTATCACACGGCGCGAGGAAGCGGCGGCCGGGGCGTCCACTGAGGCCCGACCCCAGTACCCAGTGCACGGCCCTGGATCCAAGTGACACCAAATGCCAGGCTCACCCAAGAGCAAGGCCTGAGCCTCCGCCGTTACCTGTTGCGGCGTCGGCGCCGCTCCCACGCCGGTCCCCGCAGCCGTGCCTGCCCCCGCCACCGCCCCGGCAACTGCCGTGGCCGCCGCCGCCACCACCACGGTCGTCAGGGCCGCCATGTTCCCTCGCCGAGACTCCCGCACCTCTGCGCGAGATCAGCTCCAGTGGGCGCTCACCCACGCTCCGCCGACGGCTGCCAACTGCTGGACCACTAGGGCGGGGCGCGAAGCCGACCCCGCCCAGACCCGGGGGCGTGGCTTAAGTGGGCGTGGTTGTGTAGGGACGGGCAGCTCGGGGGCGGGGCTATGCCGGGGCGTGGCGGCTGAGAACACCGGTGGAAGCGCCGGGCAGGACAGAGTTAAAAGGCGGAGCTCGGAAGGGGCGGGGCCAACGCCCGCTTGTGGGATGGAGATGAGGGTACTAGACCCGGCTGGGGGGCAAGGTGGACTTGGGGTGGTGTGGCGCAGCGCGGCTCTGTTCAGTTTTGTATTTATATGAGCTTTGTTTGTGCTGGTGGTCTGTTCTGTTGGCCCACGCCCATAACTGCTGAGGAATGCATTGTCTTCCTTTAAATTGTATTCGTGTTATACGAACATATGTGTTTTTCATACGATAGAACTGTTTTCTATTTCTGTAAGTGCCGATGAAACTTAGTAAACGATTAAAGCACGTGGTGGAATTCTAGGGATACATGTTATTCTGTATTTTCAAAGAAAAATCATTCCCCGCAGAAGCAGGTGTCAGAGCCAGGAACACCATGGCTGCTTCCTAGGACTTACTCGTAAGAGGAAAGATTCCTAAGACCCTGTGTGGGAAGTTGAGGAAAATCAGTCTTCCTCTCAGAAGCAACCAGTGGCAATGGAGCTAGCTTTTATACACACTTCTGTTCCTCATTTTAAGTGAATGCATTCGCCATTCTAGCTCCTGTTGTATGCCAGGAGCGGTTCTGGATCCGGGGAATTCTTGATTGAATTCCATATGTACGATTCTTCCTCTCATGACTTCTAGGAGGGAATATAAACAAGTAAACAAGCCCTGCATTTAAGAGCAAGTACCGTGACAGTCCTGTTGTGGGTGCTTTGCCTGTGCATTTCTATTTCATCTCCACTAATAGCTAGGTTTAGCTGTGTAGTGCAAGTTTTGTCTCCATTTCATAGAGAAAGTTAAGGAAGACTAGTCTGCGTAGGAAGAGACAAGGATACAAACTTAGGCCCCTGACTCCAGAGACTATAGGAAGAACCGTTAAACAGGCTGTCCGTGAGATGCGTGTGCATCTCCAAAGGTGTGGATTTAGCCTTCATCTACATTACAAAGAAGATTATAACATAGAAAAAAAGATTATTTTGAGTAAGATTTGATGAAATTTCTGGAAAGGACATAAACTAAAGTCTGACGACTGGCTCTAGAACCTTCTAAGTCGGCTGCTGCAGACAGGAAACAGCCTGGGGACAAAAGAAACTGTCTGGTTGGGGGAGTTCATAGAAGGAGATGTCTATCAGCACTGAGAGCTGCAGCCTGGCAGTGTAGTGACAAGACAGAGAAATGACAGTTGGGTTTGTCAAAAAAGGAGGCTGGGGGCCATCAGAACAAAAGCAGAACCAGTGGGTGGTGGAGAACAAAGCCTGTCTAAGTGAATCGAAGATTTGGGAGTACAGATGATCCCAGGGTTGATGTGGTAGCCGTGGGAGAGACTTCGCTGGGTTTTTCGGTAAGGACTAGGAGACTAGCATTTGTATACTGCTGCAAATGACCCAATAAAGAGCAGAAATTTGGTGCTGCAGAAAAAAGAACAGCAACCAAAACCATGGGAAAGCAAAAGAGATGGAGCCCAGGGCACAGGGGTGGAGCCCGGGGCACAGGGATGGAGGCCAGGGCACAGGCAAGGCTGACTCACAGACCCATGCTTGGCTAGTTTCATGTATGACCCAGGACCACCTGCCCAGGGAATAGTGCTGCCCACAGTGAAATGGGGTCTCCCACATTAATTAAAAGTCAAGAATCCCCCTCAGACACACCCACAGACCAATCTGATCTAGACACTTCCTCTCTCGGATGACCCTAGGCTGTGTCAAGTTGACAGCCAAAGCTAACTAGGACACATCTTTGGTGTGGATTGTAATTTTGTGACCATACCGCTTAATAATTCCATCCTAAATTATGAACTTGAGTCCATGGCTTCCAAAGGAGTTTCAGACGGTAATCTGAGAGTTCTTGATTTTATGGTTAGATAGAACAATAAGCCTGAATATCATCTACATATTCTATTAGACATACAGAAAACTACTCAGAAACGTCAGCTCCTAGGTAAAACAAAACAAAACCCCTTTCCACTAAAATACTCTTTTCTGATAATTTTAAATCGACCCCACATCGTTTATATAAATGCACAAGTTAAGAACTTGTTAAGAAAATGATATGCATGTTTGCTCGTGCAAGCCAGTAACCACTGTAGTTGACATACTGAGGCAGAAGGATTATAAATTCCAAGACAACTTGAGCTAATATAGCAAGACTTGTTTAAAGAAAAAGCCAAAACGGAAAGGCAAGGGTGTCAGGGGGGCCAGCAAAGTTGGAAATTTTTAACTGTTACATATTGATATGAACAACTGGACTGGCTACCCTCTCAGAAGCTATTGCTTATCTCCCCCTTCTCTTCTTTCTCCTTCTCTTCCTCTTGCTGAAAGTCATCTTAATTTCTTTCTCTCTTCCCTTTCTCTTCCCCTTTCCTTGTCTCTTGTATCTGCTGTTCTATCTCATACTTCTACAAGACTGCCTTACAGGTTTCTGTTACATAAGTGAGAACATATGCCATTTGTCTTTCTGTGTTTGGCATGTTTCACTCAACATATTGTTCTCCAATTCTATCCATGTTGGTGCAAATAACAGGATATCATTCTTTTATCTGATGCAGTATTTTTCCATTCTATAAATATACCATGCTTTACTTTTCCACCCATCCAATGAAGGGCATCTAGATTGGTCCTGGCTATTATGAATGCTGCTAAGGTGTAAGTATCTTTTGGTATAAAGACTTGTTTTCTTTGGGTATAAATCTAGTAGCATCCACTATGTCAATAAGTGGCTGCTGCCGCCGCCGCCGCCGCCGCCACCACCACCACCACCACCTGGCTATTTTAGTCTCCATTACCACAGAGGTAGAATGTTTAGAATCTTTACCTCCAAGGATCCTTTGCAGCTAGGCTTCCCAAAGTAGATTGTTTGTGGAATAGATAAACTCACTTGTGCGAATTTTAATTTCAGAACAACTAAATAAGGTAAGAAGTGGTACCTGAAGCATCCATTCTGGGACAGCTAGTAGCATGCCCAGTGAGACTCTGGGACCAACAGGTATTGTATCTCCTTCCTGATCCAGCGGTAACAGATAAGAAGGTGTGTTCCTTCTGAGAGTTGTGGTGGCAGGTTCTCATTTTTGTTCCTTTTATTGAAAATAGATTTTTCCCCCATATAGTATATCCTGGTTACGATTTCTCTTCCCTCCTCAGCTTTCAGTTCCTCCCAACCTCCCCTCTCATCCATATCCACTCTCAGTAGAAAACAAACAGGCTTCCTAGGGATAATAATAAAATAAAATATAAGTGGGGGCTGGAGAGATGGCTCAACAGTTAAGACCACTGGCTGCTCTTCCAGTGGTCCTGAGTTCAATTCCCAGCAACCACATGGTGGCTCACAATCATCTGTAATGAGATCTGGCGCCCTCTTCTGGGCTGCAGGTGTACATGCAGACAGAACACTATAAATAATAAATAAGTAAATCTTTAAAAGATAAGATAAAACGAGAACTAGCACGCTGGAATTGAACAAAACAAACAGACAGAAGGAAGATAGCCCAAGAGAAGGCAGAAGAAACAGAGACCCACTCATTTTCACACTCGAGAATGCCATAAAAACAATAAATTAGAAGCCATGATATATACACAAAGGACCTGGTACAGACCCTGCAGGCCCTGTGTATGCTGCCTCGGTCTCTGTGAGTTCAAATGTGCTTTGCACAGGTTGATTTAGAGGGTCTTGTTTTCTTGATGTCCTCCATCCCCTCTGTCCCTTACATTCTTTTTGCCTTCTCTTCCACAGGGTTCCCCCACTGAGCTCTGAAGAGGGATTTGATGGAGACATCCCCTTTAGGAATGTGTATTCCAAAATCTCCCATTCTCTGCATAATGTCTGGCTGTGGGTCTTTGTATGTGTTTCCATCTCCTGCAGGAGGAAGCTCCTCTGATGACAGCTGTCCAAGGCACTGATCTGTGAATATAGCAGAATGTCATTTTATTGCTATGTTTGTTGCTGTTGTTCTTTGTTCTTTAGAACAGTAGTCCTGGGTCCTTGAGCTATCTCGTCATAGGTTCTTGGTGACTCTAGCAGTGTAACGTATGGGTTCCATCTCAGACCCAACATTGGTTGGTTATTCCCACAAGCTCTGTGCCACTGTTGCCCTAACGTATCTTGAAGGCAGGACACCATTGCAAAGCAAAGAGTCTGGTCTGGATTGGTGTTTCCATTTTTTCTTTTCAAAGCCTGCAGAGTACTTTCCTGTACCATAAATGATACAATGTAACGGTGAAGGCTCTATGTAGGCACCAGAGCTTGACTTCTCCATCTTCAATAAGTTGTGTAGGTGTTGTCTTCAGCAATGGGGCTGTGCTAGCTAGTCTTAGGTCAACTTGACACAAGCTAGAGGCATCTAAAAGGAGGGAACCTCAACTGAGAAAATGCGTCCATAAGATCCGGCTATAAGTCATTTTCTTAATTAGTAATTGATGGGGCAGGGCCAGCCCATTGTGGGTGGTGCCATCCCTGGACTGATGGTCCCAAATTCAATAAGAAAGCAGTCTGAGCAAGCTATGGGGACAAGCCATTAAGCTTTACCCTTCCAGGGCTTCTGCATCAGCTCCTGCCTCCTGGTCCCTGCCCTGTCTAAGTTCCTGTCCTGACTTCCTTTGATAATGAATAGCGATGTAGAAGTATAAGCCAAATAAACCTTTTCCTCCCCAAACTGCTTTTGGTCACGGTGTTTCACCAACAATAGTAATCTTAACTAAGACAACCAAAAAAATAAATAAATAAGGCAAGGGAAGTCAGTAAAAAAGAGAACAGAAAAAAACAAATAAGAATGAGACATAGAGGATAAATAATAAATGACAGATTCAAGTCCAGCTATTTTAATAATTATGTAGAAAGACCAAGATTGTCAGGTGAGGCAAAAAAGCAATACCTAAATGTGTACTTTCTGTAAGACATGAGCATTTGCTTACAGGATGCAAAAATAGCTTGAAAGTAAGTGGCTAGAAAAGGATTACCATACAAATAGCAGCCATAACAAGGCTGAAATGGATACATTAATTTCAAAAAAATAGCCTTTAGATTTTATGACAAAAATGTTACTAGAGACAGCAAAAAATATTTTCTAGTAATAGTGGGTCAATAGACCAAGAGATAAAACATTTTCAAATGACTATCTACCCAACAAGGATCAGAATACATGACTTTTCCATCTCATCATCCTCCAACAGGTATATTTCACCAAAATTATGATACAACCATTGAATGGCTATTTCTACCTAATAAAACAGTCAAAAAACTTAGTCCCTTATATTGATAAAAATTTCTTAATACTAATAGGTAGGCTACAATGCCGTTCTCTGTTAAGGAAAAGACCCCGCTCAAATAGCTGTCCTTTTGACTGATAAACAACAGGATATTTGGAACCCTGTGGGTTCTGCCCACACCAGTCAGAAAGGCAAAGATATAAGATGGTTCTGTAATAATAATACTATCACCATGCATGGCAATGGGTCTAAGCGGTTAGTATGGCACAGGACAGGCTGTCCCCTCTGCTCTCATATGGAGAGAAGAGCTACTCAAGAACATTTTTGGAAATTATCATCATTGGGTAACATTTGGGCCTGGAAAGGGAATATATGGGAAAATACTTCTAGTAATAAGACTATGATCTCTTTTTAAAAAATGTATCTCATAGTAGCATGGCATGTGTTCATCTTCCTTACTTGTTTATGATTAGAGAAACTACTTAGAATTGATCTGAATGGTATGTGTCTTGTTCCAGTTATTCTTTTTATACATGTGTAAATTCTAGCACTCCTGTTGATTTGAGCTCCCAGAGCATTTATGTACTTTGAGCTCGGATTGATGTTTGGATGCCTGTACAGATGGATCAAGCTAGGGAATAATCTCCTTCCACGTCTATGCTCTATATCATACACTGGATCAAATGAAGAAAATACTAAAAGAATGGTTGAACTAATTATTGCCGTTGCATGAGGAATTACTGCTGTTACCACCACCACTGCTGCTGCTGGAGTAGCCCAACATCAAAGCATTCAAAGTATACATTATATTCAAAAACGGCATTTTGATTCAGGAAAATTATGGAATGCTCAAAGACGTATAAATAGTATGCTGTGTGCTGAAATCGCTGATTTAGGATGGGTTGTGGCCATGTTAGGTAATCAAATTGTTCGCTTACAAAGACAATTATCATTAAGATGTGATTAGGATATGATTCAATTCCGTGTTACTCCTGTGTATTAGAATGAGACCATGATCCCTTGGGATAAGGTTAGAAAACATTTATTAAATCGTGGTAATGTGACTCAGGAAATTGCAGTCTGATATTAATCACACATTTGCAGAACAGTTGCATGGACTATCTGGGGATGGACTATTAAAAGGTATTGCTGATAGCTTGGGGAAGTTAAATCCATCTAAACAACTTAAGACTGCAAGCTCCTCCTATGCTCGAATGTTTATATTGATTCTTTGCTTGTTTTGTTGTTTTTTAATAGTCTGGAGAAAAAAGAAAACCTCCCAACATCAAAAACGACTCAGCACTGAGCAGCTGTATTCAACTTTATGTTACAAAACATGGCTAAATAAAAAGTGGGAAACGAAGGAGATTTACGGAACTAGTGTGAGGCCAGGACAATGCACTTGCCAGATGTCCCTTGAAAACAAGAGGATAACTGCAGAGTTTTAACAGAATATTGCCTTCACCCTCCAACAAGGAGTTCCTTGGTCAGGTGTCATGGTCTTTGCATTTATCGTCTGGGAAAAAGCACAATTAGTAACATATAAGGAGCTGATCTTTGTCCAGTAAGAAAAACACAAACATTAAAGATTGGTATCTTATGGTGCTATGTATTTTGTAATCTGAGCTACAACAACGGTATAATAGGGCTAAGAATAAAGATTCTGCTCTCTGCTTCCCAAATAAGCTGAGTTCTTTGCTGTTCCTCATTTCAGTGTCTGTAGTCTCTTTGACCCCAATCTTTCACACTATAGTCTTGGTTACAGCCTGGGTTGTTTGGGAATTACCATAGGACCCCTTTGGCCAACAACTCAATTAGATGTAACACAATCCCAGTACTGGAAGTGACAAGAGATGTCCAGTTGAGGCTATGCCTCCCTGTTACTTGGTGATTTCATTTTGCTTGCCTTCATTAAGTTTTATATATTTTATGAAGCTTCTACTTATTAGGGTTCCATACCTACTACCCCTCAAATGGCCCTTAGTTTTAGCTATCTCTCTCCATATTCCCTCTATCATTCCCCTTTTTCCTCCCCTTCCACACTTGATCCACCTGTTCCAGTCTGTTATGGAATATTATTTTAAGATGTGTTACTTTTGTTTATGTTGAATTTGTTTAACTCTGTGAAGATGTGGTACTTTGACTGTCTAAAACACCTGATGGTCTAACAAAGAGCTGAACGGCCAATAGCGAGGCAGGAGACAGAAATAGGTGGGGCTGGCAGGCAGAGAAAATAGATAGAAGAAATCTGGAAGGAAAAAAGAAGAAAGAGCAAGAGAACCAGAAGAGGAGGATGCCAGGGGCCAGCTAGCCAGCCACACAGTC
Source organism: Peromyscus nudipes (assembly GCA_902168325.1). Taxonomy (NCBI): domain Eukaryota; kingdom Metazoa; phylum Chordata; class Mammalia; order Rodentia; family Cricetidae; genus Peromyscus; species Peromyscus nudipes. The sequence continues at coordinate 37,576 of CABHPH010140411.1, forward strand.
AGCCACAGAGTAAGAGTGAAAGTAAGATATACAGAAATAAGTGGGGGGAAGCCCAGAGGCATAAGGTAGATGAGATAATTTAAAGTTAAGAAAAGCTGGCAGCAGGGCGGTGGTGGTGCACGCCTTTAATCCCAGCACTCAGGAGGAGGAGGCAGGCGGATCTCTGTGAGTTCGAGGCCAGCCTGGGCTACCAAGTGAGTTCCAGGAAAGGCGCAAAGCTACACAGAGAAACCCTGTCTCAAAAAACCAAAAAAAAAAAAAAAAGAAAGAAAAAAAAGAAAAAAGAAAGAAAAGCTGGCTAGCAACAAGCAAAGCTAAGGCTGGGCATTTATAATTAAAAATAAGCCTCTGTGTGATTTATTTGAGAGCTGGGTAGTGGGTCCTCCAAAAGAGTAAAAACAACCAACAACATTTTGGTGCCCAATGTGGGACTCGAATTTCCATAGAGCCTGAGAAAGTTTGAAAAGAAAAGACAAACAAAAAGATATGTCTCCTTTGAGAAGTTCTGCAATACAGCAGAGTACATAAAGAGCTTTTTCCACGTTAAATAAAAATAAAAACTAAGTAGAAAATGCCTTCTATGGTTCAAGGCACTGCCATTCCATAGCTGGGGGGTGGAATGTGGTTCAAGGTGAAACGAACCTCCAACGGGGCCTCAAGCTTTAGGCCTGGCTCTCATGAACCTAAAAGTGGGTAAAGCCAGCCAAGAGAATGGTGCAGAGGATCCAGGGGTAGCTGGGCAGTCTGAAACTTGCTCGTGTGGTCAAAAAAGACCAGAGAGATGCAGTAAAAGAAGTCCAGATGGAAAAGTCTCTAAATAGGTTCCAGTGTGTTTTACAATGTGCATAGGCTTAAGAAAGAAATAAAAGGGGTATGGACAGTCATAGAAAGAAAGAAATAGTTTAAAAATAATAAAGTCTTTAAAGAGAAGTAAAATAATAAAAAAAAGAATAAGCCATATAGAGATAGGAAATACACAGGGAGTCTGGACCATGTATGTTATTGTGTTAATTTTGAATTTTTTGATTGTTGATAAGCAAGCAATAGCTGCTAAGAGGCATGGGATTGTGAACAAGACTGCAAAATTGAACCAGCCTAGGTACTTTAGGAATGCCTTAAAAGTGCTTTGAAGAAGAGTTTTTGCTTTTGTTTCTACAGAAGACGAGAGGCTGTGGATTCCTTCAAGAATGATATTGATCAGGTTTGAGTAAGAGAGAACTCCTGAATCTTTACCGGTGATATCTATCAACAAAGGTTACTGCTGATCTTCCCAGGACTTGGTCATTATCTCAAATTTTCTCAGGGACCCAGAAAGATTCCTTCGCCCACAGACCACAGGAAGCAGTCTAGAGAAAATGACATCCACATTCCCAAGAGTTGGGTTATGGGAGGCTTTTGGTTATTTGGTGGGTTATGGATGTTTGTTATCATTTAGGGGAATATAAGAATGATAAGATAAAAGAGTAGATTATTGAATCTACTGTAAACTAAAAAAAAAACTATTAATCTCAAATATTTTGTATTTGTAAGGACTTTTGTATATTGATACAAATTTAGGGTAATTTTTGTTACAACACACTATATATGTTTCTACTCTTTTTTAAAGGATTTGAGTATATTGATACAAATTTAAAGTTAATATTGTTATGCTGTATATATATTTCTACTCTTGTTTGGGGTATTGTGCTTATGCAATGTATAAGTAAAAATGAGGGTAGTAGTAAATCTATAATAATCAAACTTGTAGTCACATTAGATATATTTTTCTAGGTTAAATAGGTATATTTTCAATAAATAAGTGATTTTCAAACACTTCAAAGACCTATAGATTATGGCATTAAAATTTTTTTGTTAACCTAAGGTTTTTCATGACAATGAGACACATCTGCTCCTGGCAGCACCAATTTGCTTCAGAGATGATGAGCATTGAAGAAACTCCTTATAGAATTTGCTTTCATTGTGGTAAGATTAGCCACTGGGCAAAAAACTGTTCTTGCCTTTGACTGATGACAATGTGCTGTGAAGACTGGACATGCAGGACACACAGGAAAAAGACTGTTGAACTTTGCCAAAACAAAGCAGGACAGTCCTTCAAATTTCCTGCTTCACTGAAAAGTTTGCCAGATATTCTGTGCCTGTAGGCTGAAGATAGATGCCCCATCATTGCAGAGGAACTTTGGGTGATGGTCCAGGCAGTCAAATGTCTCTGTTGTTAAATAATATGTCCTTCTAGGTCTTTGATGGAGATGAAGACTAGATAGTTATAGTAGCAGTTTTCTTTAGTTATGATAGAAAGTAAGTTAGTTGTAAAACTTTGGATTCACTATGATAGAAGAGATAATGCATTGTTTTCCCTGAATATGCTAACTACAAATGGACAAAATATTGTAAATATAATTTTTACTTGATAACATATTTGTTGTATATAGTTTTGCTATGTTAGAATCTTTCTTTTTATTTAGACAAAAAGGGGTAAATGTTGTAGAATATCATTTTAAGGTGTGTTACTTTTGTTTATGTTGCATTTGTTTAACTCTATGAAGCTGTGTCACTTTTCCTGTCTAAAACACCCGATGGTCTAATGAAGAGCTGAACAGCCAATAGTGAGTCAGGAGAGAGAGAAATAGACAGGACTGGCAGGCAGAGAGAATAGATAAAAGGAGAAATCTGGAAGAAGAAGGAGCAAGAACAAGGAGAAGAGGACGCTAGGGGCCAGCAACCCAGCCACACAGCCAGCCACAGAGTAAGAGTGAAAATAAGATATACAGAAATAGAGAAAGATAAAAGCCCAGAGGCAAAAGGTAGAAGGGATAATTTAAGTTAAGAAAAGCTGACAAGAAACAAGTCAAGCTAAGGTCAGCGTTTATAAGTAAAAATAAGCCCCTGTGTGTGATTTATTTGGGAACTGGGTAGTGCCCCCCCAAAAGAACAAAAACAAACAGCTATACCAGCTCCCCCACCATTCATCCATAACTGTCTATTTAATTTACCTTCCCTAACAAGATCTATCTGTCCCTAGGTCTCTTATTCTATACCAAATAACCTCTGTGTTACTATGGATTGTAGCTTGGTTATCATTAATTTAACAGCTAATATCTACATATAAGCAAATACATGCCACATTGGTCTTTCTGAATCCAGATTTTTCTTGTTTCATCCATTTACCTGAAGATTTCATTTCTTTTAATGGGTGAGTAATACTCCATTGTCTAAGTATACAATATTTTCTTTATCCATTCTTCTGTTGAGAAACATCTAGGTTGCTTCCAATTTCTGACTATTATGAACAGAGCAGCAATGACCACAGCTGACCAAGGTCTCTATAGCAGGATGAAGCATCCCTTGGGTATATGCCCAAGAGTGATATAGCTGGATCTTGAGGTAGATCAATTCCCGTCTTTCTGAGGAGCCACCACACTGATTTCCTTAGTGGCTATACAAGTCCACCCTCCCACCAGCAATGGATCAGGGTTCCCCTTACTCCACATCCTTACCAGCATAAGCTGTCACTTGTTTTATTGGTCTTAGCCATTCTAATGGGTGTAAGAGGAAATCTCAAAGTGGTTTTGATTTATATGTTCCATTCTTGATGACTAAGAATGTTAAACATAATTCTTAAAGTGTTGCTCAGCCATTTCAGATTCCTCTTTTGATAATTTTCTGTTTATAGCTATACTCCATATTTTAATTGGGGTATTTGTTTCCTTGATATCAGGTTTTTGAGTTCTTTATATATTTTGGGCATTAGCTCTCTATCACATGTGTAGTTGGTAAAAATCTTTTCCCATTGTATAGCCTGCTGCTTTGTCCTTGTGACAGTGTCCTTTGCTGTACAGAAGCTTCTCAGTTTCACAAGGTCACATTTATTAATTGTTGGTTTTAGTGCCTGTGCTAGTGGCACTAAGTTCTAATCTATTCAGAAAGTCTGTACTGGCTCTGTTCAGAAAGTCCTTTCCTGTGCCAATGAGTTCAAGGCTATTCCCCACTTTCTCTTGTATCAAGTGCAGTGTATCTGGTTTTATGTTGAGGTCTTGGAGATGAGTTTTGTACAGGGAGATAGATATGGATCTGTTTTTGTCACGCCCACCTCGACCCGCAAGGGAGACACAACACCGAGCTCTTCTTCTTGCAGTTTATTCAGGCCTTGAATCAATCTTCTGGCTTCTAAAACATTCCCCCGGGGAAAGCCTCTCCCGGCCTTATATAGGCTCTGGGCAGCCAACCCCAGGTCGCCACGTGGGCATTGCCCAATAGGCTCAAGCGTGCGTAAGCAAGCCACAACCTCCGCTATAGTTGTTTACCACGGGGGAGCGCTCGCCGTCGGGATGGCGGAAGGCAGTAACCAGCGCCACCTGTAAGGCGTGGCTGCACGCAGCTCCCTACATGTTTTCATTCTTCTACATGCATCCATCCAGTTTGACCAGCACCATTTGTTGAAGATGCTGCTTCTTTCCAGTGTGTGTTTCTGGCTTCTTTATCAAAAATCAGGTATGTGAATTTATGTCTGCGTCAATTCAATTCCATAGATCAATGTGTCTGTGTTTAATGACAATACCATGCTGGTTTTGTTACTATAGCTCTGTAATACAACTTGAAATCAGGGGTGGTGATACTTCCTACAGTTCTTTTATTATTTAGGATTGTTTAATCTCTCCTGGATTTTTTGTGTGTCTCCATATGAAGTTGAGAACTGTCCTTTCAAGATCTGTGAAGAATTATGTTGAAATTTTGATTGGGATGGCATTGAATCTGTAGATTGTTCTTGATGGAGTGGTCATTTTTTTTTTTTACTATATTAATCCTACTGATTCATAAGCATAGGTGACATTTCCATCTTCCGATATCTTTAATTTCTTCCTTTGATGTCTTAAAAGTTTTTATCATACAAGTCTTTCACTTGCTTGGTTAGAGTTTCCCCAGTCCCTTTGTCATTTGTATACAGGAGGGCTACTGATTCTTAAGAGTTAACTTTGTACCCAGCTACTTAGCTGAAAGTGTTTATCAGCTTTAGGAGCTCCCTGGTGGAATTTTTCTGGTCACTTATGTGTACTATCATATCATCTGCAAATAAAGATACTTTGACTTCTTCCTTTCTAATTTGTATCCCCTTTATCTCCTTCTGTTGTCTTATTGCTTGATAGCTAAGACTTCAAGTCTTATATTGAATAAGTATGGAGAGAGTGGATAACCTTGTCTTGTTCCTGATTTTAGTGGTATTGCTTTGAGTCTCTCTCTCTATTTAAGTTATGTTGGCTATGGGCTTGCTGTAAACTGTCTTTATTATGTTGATATATGTCCCTTTTATCCCTAATCTCTCCAAGACTTTTATCATGAATGGGTGTTGAATTTTGTCAAAGGCCTATTATACGTTTAATTTGGTCACATGGTTTTTGTCTTTCAGTTGGTATATGGTGGATTACGTTTATCAATTTACAGATGTTGAATCATCCCTGCATCTCTGGGATGAAGCCCATTTGATCAAGGAGGATGATCTTTTTGATGTGTTCTTGGATTCAGCTTGCAAGTATTTTGTTGAGAATTTTTGCATCTATGTTTATAAGGGAAATTGGTTTGTATTTTCTTTCTTTTCTGGGTCTTTATGTGACTTCAGTATCAGTCACAGCAATTGTGGCCTCATAAAATGCAGTGAGAAATATTCCTTTGATTTTTATTTCATGAAATAATTTGAGGAGCTGGCATTAACTTCTTTGAAAGTCTGGTAGAATTCTGTGCTTTACCATCTGGCTGGGCTTTTTTAGTAGACAGATCTTTAATAACTGCTTCTGTTTCAGTAAAGGTTATAGGTCTATTTAAATTGCCTATCTGATCTTGATCTAAGTTTGATAAGTGGTGTGTATCAAGAAAATTATCATTTCTTTTAGATTTTCCAATTTGGTGAAATATGTTTTTAAAGTATGTCCTATTATTTTCTGGATTGCCTCAGTGTCTGTTGTGATGTGTCCCCCCTTTCATGTTTAATTTTGTTAATTTGGATAGTCTCTCTGCATTTTAGTAAGTTTGAATAAGGATTTGTCAATCTTACTGATTTTTCTTAAAGAACCAACTCTTTGTTCCATTGATTATTTGTATTATTTTTGTTGTTGTTTCTTCTAGTTTATTGATTTCGGCCCTACATTGATTATTATTTCTTGCCATCTACTCCTTTTGGTTGTGATCTCTTCTTTCTGTTCTAGAGGCTTCAGGTGTGCTGTCAAGTTACCAGGATGAGATCTCTCCGATTCTCTTATGTCGGCACTTAGTGCTGTGAGCTTACCTGAGACTCACCTTCACTGTGTCCCGTAGGTCAGGGCGTGTTGTGTTTTCGTTTTCATTCAGCTCCAGAAAGTCTTTCACTTCTTTCTTAATTTCTGTCCTGACCCCTTTTCTCCACTCCGTAGTGAGTTGTTGACTTTCCATGAGTTTGTAAGCTTTCTGTTGTTTCTGTTGTTGATGATATCCAGCTTTAATCCCTGGTGGTCTGAGAGGATGCAGGATGTTATTTCAATTTTCTTGTATGTGTTGAGACTTGTTTCTGAGTATGTAGTCAATTTAGGGGAAAGTTCTATGAAGGTGTATTCTTTTGTGTTTAGATGAAATGCTCTGTTAGGCCGTTTGGTTTTTGTCTGAATGACATATTGGCGAGAGTGGGGTATTAAAATCTCCCACAGTCAGTGTGCGAGGGTTAATGTGTGATTTAAGCTATAGTAGTGTGTCTTTTACAAATATGGTTGCTCTTGTATTTAGTGCATAGATGTTAAGAATTGTAATGTCCTCTTGGTGGATTTTTTTTTAATGAGTATGTAGTGTTCTTCACTATCTCTTCTAATTTGTTTTGGTTTGAAGTCTATTTTGTCAGATATTAAAATGGCCACACCAGCTTGCTTCTTAAATACGTTTGCTTGGAAATATCGTTTTCCATTCTTTTTTTCTGAGTTGATGTTTATCCTTGATGACAAGGTGTGCTTCTTAGATACAGAAGGGTGGATCCTATTACAATATCCATTTGGTTAGTCTGTGTCTTTTTATTGGGGAATTGAGACCATTGGTGTTGAAAGATATCTATAGTCAGTGTTTGTTGGCTTCTGCTGTTTTGTTATAGTAGTGTGTGTGTGTATGTGTGTGTGTGTGTGTGTGTGTGTGTGTTTCCCCTCTTTTGATTTGCTGGTCTTGGATATTTATCCTTGGTGTTTTCTTGGGTGTGGCTACCCTCTTCAGGTTGGAGTTTTTCTTCCAGCACCTTCTATAGGGATGGACTTTTAGATAGATAATGCTTAAATTTGGTTTTTTATCATAAAATGTCTTATTTTCCCCATCTATTGTGATTGAAAATTTTAGTGGGTATAGTAGTCTGGACTGGCATCTGTGGTCTCTGAGAGACTGCAGAACAAAAGTTCAGGCCCTTCTGGCTTTTAGAGCCTCCAGTGAGAAGTAAGGTGTAATTCTAGTAGGTCTGCCTTTATATGTTACTTGGTCTTTTTCTCTTACAGCTTTTAATATTCTTTCTTTGTTCTGTACACTTAGTGTTTTGATTATTATGTGCCAAGAGACTTTTTCAGTTCTCATTTTAGATGATACAAAGATGGCACATTCAGCAAACATTGGTTAGGAGCACAACTTTCTTATTCTGACAGGGACATAAGGCCCTGGTGGGCCCATTCTACAGTGTAATCAGCCTACTTCTGCTCACTTGTAATTCAAAAACAATCGAGTCCCTGCTTAAATTCTTAAATCCTTAAGTCTGTAAATCCCTTTCTGTTTTCTGCAATTGAACCTGCCTGGTAAAAGTCACTGAAGAGTGGGAGATAACTTTCTCCAAATAAGTCCAAAAAAAGCATTCAGTGACTTTTTACATACTTGATTTTATAACAATCTTGATACATTTTTATAACAATCTTGATAAAGTAGAAAAGATCAATATTTGTCAAAGGCCATCATTCTGCTCAGTGAAGAAACATCTACTTCAACAGTGTGCAATTTCATTTAGCAAACTTCTCAAAATTTAACCAATGGAATCAGATAAGAAAAGATCGTAAACACTAGGAGTTGGTGCAGTGATCACTGTTTGTGAACAGTTGTATGCCTGGACAATTCAGCAACGTCGATATAAATCTATTACAAACAATGCAAGAACATATGGGATCAATGGAAACAAAATTTGCCTGTGGAAGTCAATGTGTCTGTAATTTCAGCT
>CABHPH010140412.1:0-28305 GCA_902168325.1 Peromyscus nudipes
AAATTTCATGCTGTCATTGTTTTTCTCTGCTGAGTAGTACTCCATTGTGTATATGTACCACATTTTCTTAATCCATTCTTCAGTTGACGGGCATCTAGGTTGTTTCCAGGTTCTGGCTATTACAAATAGTGCTGCTATGAACATAGTTGAGCATGTATCTTTGTGGTGTATATGCCCAAGAGTGGTATGACTGGGTCTTGAGGTAGATTGATTCCCAATTTTCTGAGAAACTGCCATACTGATTTCCACAGTGGTTGTACAAGTTTGCATTCCCACCAACAGTGGAAGAGTGTTCCCTTTGCTCCACATCCTCTCCAACATTGACTGTCATTAGTGTTTTTGATCTTAGCCATTCTGACAGGTGTAAGGTGGTATCTCAGAGTCGTTTTGATTTGCATTTCTCTGATGATTAAGGATGTTGAGCATTTCTTTGTCTTTCAGCCATTTGAGCTTCTTCTTTTGAGAATTCTCTGTTTAGCTATTTAGCCCATTTTTTAATTGGATTGTTCAGTATTTTGATGTCTAGTTTCTTGAATTCTTTATATACTTTGGAGATCAGTCTTCTGTCAGATGTGGGGTTGGTGAAGGTCTTTTCCCATTCTGTAGGCTGCCTTTTTGTCTTATTAACCGCACAGCGACTCTTATAAAGGAAAACATTTGAGGTGTTTGCTTATAGTTTTAGAGGTTTAATCTGTTATCATGTCAGGGAGCATGGTTGCATGCAGGCTGACATGGTGCTGGAAAAGGAACTGCTGCATGTTGATATGCAGGCAACAGGAAGTAGACTAATGTCACATTGAGCGAAGATGATCTCAAAGCCCACCCCCACAGTGACACACTTCCTCCAACAAGGCCACACCAACTCCAACAAAGCCTCATCTCCTAGTAGTGCCACTCCCTATAGCCTTATGGTGACCCGTTATATTTAACGATGACACCACTCAAACAAAAAAAATCTCACTACAGAATTAGAACTAAAAAAACACTTAGCTTTATATTTTCTTTCATAACTTGTTACCTGCACTCCATTTTAATGAGTCCTTCTCTGCCTGCCAGCCAGATCCCACATAATGACACAGAGACTTACATTAATTGTGAAAGCTTGGCCTATAGCTTAGTCTTGTTTCTAACTAGGTCTTATATCTTGAATTAACCCATATGTTTTAATCTACATTCTACCATGTGACTTTTTGTTTTACCTTTCTTTCACTCTGTACCTCTGACTTGTGTGTCCCCTGGCATCTCCTGTGTGCCTAGATTCCTCTTCTTCTCTCTTTGCTAGGAAGTCTTGCCTATACCTCTTGCCTAGCTATTGGCCATTCATTTCTTTATTAAACCAATCAGAAGACACCTTGGCACATCTTTACAATGTAAACAAATATTCCACAACACTCCATCTTCCCTCGTTCACTTATATTTAGCTTTCCTTGTTCCCTTTTCTTCATTTTATACTGTACCCACAGGTGCATTTGTTTTCATATGTACACACGCATGCACACACACACTTATGTACTCGGATTTCACAGATGAGTGAGAATATGTGGGCATTTTTTTCTTTCCTAGATTGTGAGCTCACTTAATATTGTTAGTCTAAGTCTATTTTCCTGAAAATTTGTTAACTTCATTTTTCTTTTTTTTTTTCTTTTTTTTTTTTTTGGTTTTTTGAGACAGGGGTTCTCTGTGTAGCTTTGCACCTGTCCTGGAACTCACTTGGTAGACCAGGCTGGCCTCGAACTCACAGAGATCCGCCTGCCTCTGCCTCCCGAGTGCTGGGATTAAAGGCGTGCGCCACCACCGCCCGGCTCTTCATTTTTCTTTATAGCTAAATAGTATTACATTTTTTTTGTATACTGAATTTTAGTTACCTGTTCATCTATTGGTGGACAATGAGGCTGATTCTAATTCTTTGTTATAGTGAATAAAGTATCAATAAACATATTGATTCGTGTGAATGTATGTATGTATGTGTCTGTGAATGGAGAGATAAAAGCACATAGTATTCTTCCAGAGGGTCTGAGTTTGATTCCTTGGAACCCATAGTTCACAATTGCCTGTAACACTAGCTCAGGGCATCTGTCACCCTCTGCTGACCTCCAAGGGTATCTGTAAATGTATGTGTGTGTTTTGTGGATGTGCGTGGATAGTATTTTATTTTGGTGGGCTCATCTGTGCATCAAAAGATTTCTAGCAGCATCCACTAAATGCCAGTAGCACCTCCCTCAAGTAGGACAACCGGTCTCTCCATCATTGCCTTGTGTCCTTGATTGGGGGCTGTTGTATCAGGATGAAGTCTGTCTTCATGTTTTGTAGAGCTCAGCCTACAGCCTGCCTTTTCATTTCCTTAACCCTAAGTCTTCCCTTCCCGTTACCTCCCCTTCCCTCTCCTCTGCCTTTGAGCTTTTTCTTTAGAATCAGTAACCCAGCACTCAAAGTAAACTGTGCACATGGCTCAGGGGCTCTTTGTTTCCTTGCAGGGCTGTGGTGGAGGCTGTGCATCGGCTAGACCTCATCCTTTGCAACAAAACTGCTTATCAAGAAGTGTTCAAACCAGAGAACGTTAGCCTGAGGAACAAGTAAGCTAGAGATCCTGAGCTAGAGTCTTACTATTGCCCTCCCTGTCTCTACTATTAACTGTGCTGGGTATAAATAAATGTACGTTACCTTTAGCCTCCTGACCTCATGGTACACTACTGAACCATGAAGTCCCTGGCTTTCCTGAGAGAAGAGATGGGAATCCTTCATTCCATCTACAGCTTGTACATCCACTAGATTGGTACCATAAGAGTGGCATTTGAATTGAAGGGATTGGTCATGTGAAGGGGAAAAAAGAAATAAAATGGAGAGAAGAGACTCTAGGGGGAATGAAGATTGTTAAAATTCTTGTTACTTCCTGCTGCTGTCTTTTGGGGGATCCTCTTACTTCCTAGGTTGTAGTTCCGATCATTGACACTGATGTCTCTTGGGAGGCAGAGATCTGTTGGTGTCGGTAATAGCCCATGCCTTGCCCTTAGCTCTGTGTGTTCTTTGTCAAGGGATGGCAGTACCTCATGCTCCCTTACGCCTTCCCAGGTTGCGTGAGCTCTGTGTGAAGCTTATGTTCTTGCATCCGGTAGACTATGGGAGGAAGGCTGAGGAGCTGCTGTGGAGAAAGGTATACTATGAAGTTATCCAGCTTATCAAGACTAACAAAAAGGTAAGGGAGGCCCTAGGACTGGAAACAAAACTTATCTAAAGAGGAGAAGTTGAGCAAGGAAAAGAGCTAGAAAAGTAGGTCCAGAGCATTCTTGGAGGTGGGGGTTGGGTGGGGACGGACCCATGATCGGATGAGGACAGAAGAGAGGAAAGGAAAAGTTATACATAATTGAAATTGGAGAAGGGAGGGAGCTTATTTTCACATGAGAGGACCAGAGAGGTTGATCTAAGGCTGTAGGGGTAACTTTTTGTGGGAAGAGAGATGTGGTTGAGATCCTGGAGCCAAGAACAGAAGCCATTTCCTCATTTAGATGCAGAGGTTGTGGCAGAGGGAGTGCTTCTCTGGGCTGATTTCTTTGCCTTTCCTGATCTCCAGCATATCCACAGCCGGAGCACCTTGGAATGTGCCTACAGGACTCATCTGGTCGCTGGCATTGGCTTCTACCAGCATCTCCTTCTCTATATCCAGTCCCACTACCAGCTTGAACTACAGTGCTGCATTGACTGGACTCATGTCACGGACCCCCTCATAGGTCAGTGAAACCTAAAAGGGCTTGAGGAATAGGTTCTTGTGCCTTATCATCTTCAAAGTTGGAGTAACTAGTGAGCAGCCAGGCCGTGGAACACCTTCAGATGCTTTGTAAAATCAGATTTATCCAAACAAGCATGAGTTACTTACGGTGAAGGTTTTAAGGAATGAGAGGCCCAGAATTGTGAAGTAATGTGGAGGCTAAGGGAGGGGACCTGGCTGTAGTGTAGATCTTGCTCTAGAAGATGCTATTAACCTTTGTTTTCTTCTTCTGATTGAGTTCTGCTGGTCTTGTTGCTTTTAGCTTTAGGGAATGTTTTCCAGTGTTTGGTTAAAGTTTTAAAATTTTGAGAAATGTTGGGAGAATTGTTGGCCGTCCTTCTAGACTGCAGCCAACAGAGGTCCTAGCAGCAGAGGCTTTACTTTTGTAGCTCACACTTTCCCTTTAGCTCAGACCCTTAGAGGCCCTCCCCCCATTTCTCCGTGTTCTGTAGGTCCTCTTCCCTCCTCCAGAGCCCTGCCCCAGCTTTCACTAGGAGGTAGACTTTCTGTCAGAGATGGAAGCCATGTCCTTGCTACCACCTGACATGTTCTTGTCAGATGCAGAGCATCTCTGTTTTGTGTTCTTAAAATATTGAGAAACAAAAGGAAGAGCTGGGTCAAGGGCTTGCCACAGAAGCATAAGGACCTGAGTTTGGATCTCCAGCACCCATGTAAAAACCAGGTAGGACACTTGCAGATCTGTGACCCCAGCTCTAGGAAGGTGGAATCAGAAAGATCCCAGGGGCTTGCTGTTCAGACAGTCCAGCTGACCTGAAGAGCTTCAGGTTCAGTTCCTCAACTAAGGTGGAGAGGGCCAGTATGATGGCCAGTGGGCCAAGGCACATGCTGCTAAGCCTGATGACCTGAGTTCAATCCCTGAGATCCACATTATAAAAGAAGAGAATCAGCTCCTAGAAGTTGTCCTCTGGCTTCCACATGTGTGCTGTGGCATGCACACACCCACCTACATACACATATACATATAAAACAAATAATAAATGTAATAAAAAATTGTAAAGGGGGAAAAACAATTGAGGAAGATACCCAGTGTCTACCTCTGGCCCTTATACATATTGTTCTCACACACACGTGTGCATGTGTACACACATATAAGCAAAGAGGGCTGACATACTACAGCTCAGTGATAGAGTGCTTGTCTGACTGTGGGAGGCCCTAGGTTCAAGCCCCAATTCCACAAAACAGCAGCAAGATTAGTGTGGAGGCAGTGTCTGTAGGCTTTACTAGAAAGTGAAAGGGTCCACAGCCTCAGAATTTACTTCAGACCTTCTGGTCCCCAAACACTACACTTTTTCTCTTTGGTGTTTTCATTCAGTCTAGTAGAAAGTCTGCAGGAACATCAGGAAAAGTTTTTCAGAGAGGGACTCCCTACCCAGGGGATCCACAAAGCAACAGGGCATGAGGCCAGGTGCTCTTTGAAAATGTTCTGTTTTGTTTTGAGTTAGGGTCTCACTATGTATCTCTGGCTGCCCTGGAACTCACTCTGTAGATCAGGCTGGCCTTGAACTCACAGACATCCACCTGCCTCTGCCTTCTAAGTGCTGGGATTAAAAGCACGTACCACCACACCCAGCTATGTGTCAGGGTACTCCTGAGTGAAGAAACCCTCAATGTAGCATGCATTTGTGAATCTTACCAAATTTGGTACCTTCACGTAGGTTGCTTTGATATAGTTCTTCCCGTTTCCTCTCCTAATACTGGAGCCTCATCCCTTTCTGTTAGATTTCCTGTGTTGACCTTTCAGATGACCTTCCTCTTGGGCACTGTCCTCTTTTGAGGGTCTTCTTTCTTTTGTGCCTCTGTGTCCACTTTCTTCTTAATAAGTGTCTTCTCAGCTCTATAATACAGTTGCAAGGCTGGCCTAGCATCTCCTCTTCACTTAGGAGATGTTTCTACCTAGGTGGGTGTAGAGGAATGGACTCATAAATCAATATCTGAGCTGGGCGATGGTGGGGCACACCTTTAATCCCAGCACTTGGGAGGCTGAGGCATGCTGATCTCTGAGTTCGAGGCCAGCCTAGTCTACAAAGTGAGTTTCAGGAAAAACAAAAACAAAACAAAACAAAAAAAATCAACATCTGTCTCTCCTCCCCCCACCCACCCACCCACCCCCTTTCAGGATGCAAGAAGCCAGTATCTGCTTCAGGAAAGGAGATGGATTGGGCACAGATGGCATGCCACCGATGTCTGGTGTACCTGGGGGATTTGTGTAAGAATCTTCACTTTGCATTTTCTCTGCCTTGGGCTATGGGAAGGGTGCAGACTGCTTCAGTTGCTGGTACCATCTTTTATGTATTGGAGAGCTGAAGAAACAGTTGATTACAGTGTTCTGTCTTTCATGCCTGTGAGCCAGCTCTCTATGGAGAGCTAGGAATGGGGAAATGCCTTTGACATTTGAAGTAGTCAGAATGATCACTATTTCAGTAGGTCAGGAAAATTTGTAGCTTGGGTCCTTTTCCTTGGAAGCTTTCTCTTACCTCTGTGGGCTCCTACTTGAGCATCAAGAAGCTTAGAGAGGGCTGGAGAGATGGCTCAGAGGTTAAGAGCACCGACTGCTCTTCCAGAGGTCCTGAGTTCAATTCCCAGCACCCACATGTTGGCTCACAACCATCTGTAATGAGATCTGGCGCCCTCTTCTGGCCTGCAGGGATACATGCAGACAGAACATTGTATACATAATAAATAAATAAATCTTGTAAAAAAAAAAAAAAAAAAGAAGAAGCTTAGAGAGCACTTAACTGCATGGTGAGTGTTGCCGAGGCTGGAAAGGTGCTGAGTCTCTAGTCTTTGTAGACGTCCATTCCGTATTGGGCTGCTGGTATAGATATGCTGGGCACATTACATTTCATTGACCAGAAGCCCTTTTGGCTCTGTCTCCACCGCACTCCTGGTCTATCTACTTGTAGTCACGAGTATGCATAGAGTTCACGGTTTTACATTAGCTGAACCAGTGTCTTCCTGTAGAATCAACCAGTTGCATTCCAGAACCAAATACCAGAGATTTTTGCAAGCAACTGTATTTACTGCAACTCCCTACATTGGGAAGAGACACTCAAGATGAACCTGCTCACTTTATAGATGCTGACTCTTGTAAGCAGACATTTCCTGTCCTGACCGCCAGGTCTCAAATAACCGACTCAAAGACTGAATATGAATTATAAATGCTCGGCTGATAGCTCAGGCTTCTTTCTAGCTAACCCTTACACATAAATTAACCCATTTTTCTATCTGTGCTTTGCCACGTGGCTCATGGCTTGTTACCTCATTTTTTTTTTTTTTTTTTTTAGATTTATTTATTATGTATACAGTGTTCTGTCTGCATGTCTGCCTGCAGGCCAGAAGAGGGCGCCAGATCTCATTACAGATGGTTGTGAGCCACCATGTGGTTGCCAGAAATTGAACTCAGGACCTCTGGAAAGGCAGTCAGTGCTCTTAACCTCTGAGCCATATCTCCAGCCCATTACCACATTTTTTACATGTCCTGCTTGCTCAGCAGCTGGCTGGCGTCTCTCCCGACACTGCCCTCCTTCTTCCCATCATTCTCAGCTTGGCTTTCCTGCCTAACTTCCTGCCCAGCTACCGGCCTGTCAGCTTTTTTATTAACCGGTGAGAGTAATACATAGTCACAGTGTAGAAAAGGATTGTTCCACAGCAGATTCTTTACATTTTGAATCATTAGCAAGGAAGAGAGTCAAGTACTGTGTCAAAGACCTCACAGCCTGTGTGTTAGTCCATGTCCCTGCCTCCCAGGCTCTTCACAGCTTTTCAGGGAGGGCTTCTAAAACCTGAGATCATCCCTTCCCCCTGCTCTCTCCTATAGCACGCTATCAGAATGAATTGGCTGGTGTGGACACTGAGCTGCTAGCCGAGAGATTTTACTATCAAGCCTTGTCAGTAGCGCCCCAGATTGGTAAGTGTCCTCCTTGGATGTAAACCAGATCGTTTCCGAGGTAGGAAGTTCTGTTGGTCATAGATAGGCCTTGTGCTCATTCCTCCAGGTCCTTGATTCTCCCATTCTCCTAGTTCACCATGGATATATATTCTCCCTTTGTGACACACTGAAGACAAAGGAAGGGGAGAGAAATGGACAAGTCTTAACAGAGAAGAAGGAGAAAATGCTTCCTCTCTCTGTGAGGTCGCTGTAGAAAGAAGAGATCATACATCAGCTTGCCCACAGAAGGGGTAGTGGGAGCAGGATGAGAATCAGTTACAGGGGTTGATAGAGTGCTTGCCAAGCCTGCATAAAGACCCCGTGTTTGATCCCTAGCACCGCAGAAGCCAGGCCTGGTGGTGTACACTTACAATCTTGGTGTTTAAGGGTAGAATTAGGAAACTCCCAAGTTCAAAATCATCCTTGGCTATATACCAAGATTGAGACCAGCCTGAGCTACATGAGAGCCTATCTCAAAATATATATACTTTTTAAAGATGCTATTATAGACAGAAATGGGGTTCACATGTAGAGTGTAGTAAGAAACTCAGACTTTGAACAAACCAAATGAGCTAGAAGAAAGGAGAAGACTCCATTGAAGACCCACAGTGTAACTGAAGGGATGCACCCGGGGGTCAGGTAAATCCCAGAAAACCAAAATGGAATGATGGGAAGAGAAGCTAGTGATTCTTCTGGGGAGGAGACTGATGTGCTGGTCATCTGAGGTTCCATGGTTGCCTGCTGCTCCTAGCTTTTTCCCCTGTAGTTCTCTGATGCTTAGTGTTTGTTGATTGGGCCTGGCAATTCCTGACTAGGAATTGTGAACTTTAACTGCATGAATTGTCTTTGACTCCAGGAATGCCCTTCAATCAGCTGGGCACCCTTGCAGGCAGCAAGTATTACAATGTGGAAGCCATGTATTGCTACTTGCGCTGGTAAGTGTTTGCCAACTCTTTCCCTAGCCCTGCAGTCCTGCTTTCCCATCTGTCAACCCTGATTTCCCACTCCCCATCTCTATTTTTCTGTCCTTTGCCAGCTTCTGGCTAAAATTGAGGTATGCTAGATTGAGGGTCTCTTCACTTAGGGGTACGCTGACACAGCCCTGCTGTGTTTTACAGAGCCATGTGGATTGATAGGTCCTTGGGACATTAAAATAACAACACTTAGTGTAAATGGGAGATTGTTCTGGTGTTGTTTCCATGTGGGTTTGTTTGAGACAGGGTCTTGCTGTGTTCCTGTGGCTGGCTGAAGCTGACTCAAACTTGCAGTGGTCCTTCTTCCTCTGTCTCCCGATTGCTGGACCATACATATACATATCAGCCAGGATTGCTGGCTTTCTCTAGAAGGAAATGAGTTTGTTTGTTTTGTTTTGTTTTGTTTTTCAAGACAGGGTTTCTCTCTAACAGCTCTGGCTGTCCTAGAACTCTTTCTGTAGATTAGGCTGGCCTTGAACTCACAGAGATCCTCCTGCCTTTGCCTTCTGAGGGCTAGGATTAAAGGTGTATGCCACCACCATCTAGCCTGTTTTGTTTTTTAATTCATTAAAAAAAATTTTTTTGTTTTCTTTTTCCTTTTTTGTTGTTTTTTGTTTGTTTGTTTTTGTTTTGTTTTGTTTTGTTTTTTTGAGACAAGGTTTCTCTGTGTAGCTTTGGAGCCTGTCCTAGAACTCACTCTGTAGACCAGGCTGACCTTGAACTCTGCTGCTTGCCTCTGCCTCCTGAGTGCTGGGATTATTTTTTCTTCTTTTTTAAAGATTTATTTATTGTGTATACAGTGTTCTGCTTGTATGCATGCCTGCATGCCGGAAGAGGGCACCAGATCTCATTATGGATGGTTGTGAGCCACCATGTGGGTGCTGGGACTTGAACTCAGGTCCTCTGGAATAGCAGCCAGTGCCCTTAACGGCTGAGCCATCTCTCCAGCTCCTGTTTTCTTTATTTTATGTGTATGAGTGTTTTGCCTACATGTATGTCTTTACTTTTCATTTGTACCTGATGCACAAGGAGGTCAGAAGAAGGCATCAGATCCCTGAAACTAGAGTTATAAATGCTTGTGAGCTCCCTTGTAGGAGCTAGGAATTGGAAACAAGGCGCAGGAGTTCAAGGCCAGCCTTAGTTACATGTGACCGTCTCAAGGGAAAAAAAACAAAACAAGATAAACATGTCACATAGTGCCAGAGTTGTTGGTTTTGTAGTAAAATAGTTTTGCATTGAAGATTCAGCACTACAGTGTGCCAGGTGTGTAAGCACCTTAGGTAGTTTGTTCTTGCAGGCTCTTTTTCTTATCTTGTGTGTAGATAGTATTAGGGTATGCTGTGTGCCTGACCCGGATTAGGTGTTGCAGCATTAACAAAGACTGCTGATAAATATACTTAATTGTAGTAAATGCTTATAGGTTGCTGCCTTGTTTGCAAGTTGAGATAATGTATTTAAGGGATGGTAAGTTAAACTTGTAACAAAGTAGGATTAATTGCTCCCTTTTATGTAGAGAGGAAAGTAAGGAAAATAATACCTTTAATTGGATGAACCTGTGTGTGTGTGTCTCCCTGTCTGTTCGTCCATGTCCATACCCCAAGTATGTACAAAGAAATTGAGGCTGAGACCACCTCTATTTACTAGTAATAGCTTCTTAAGGTCCCAGCAGGTGACCTTTCCCATTTCCTCCTGTTCCCTGTCCAGATGCAGTAGTTTACCCCTGTTTCTCCTTCAGCATCCAGTCAGAGGTGTCCTTCGAGGGAGCCTACGGGAACCTCAAGAGGCTGTATGACAAGGCAACAAAAATGTACCATCAGCTGAAGAAGTCTGAGACCAGGAAGCTCTCCCCCAGCAAAAAGCGGTAAGTGGGGCCGAGGGGAGGGACAGTTGTGGTGGCAGCAGTGGGCCCACAGAGACTGTAGACCATTCACCGTGTACTCTGGGTTCCTCTCCTTCCAGATGTAAAGACATTAAGAGGTTGTTGGTGAACTTCATGTACCTACAAAGCCTGTTACAGCCCAAAAGCAGGTGGGTAGGAGTGAGTGAACAGGATGGGGTCAGGCAAGCCCCTGCCTTGGCTGCTCCTTCCATGGGTCAAGGAAGGAGCATCTGCTGCACTGTGCTTTCTGTGGGAAAGGCTCACCAGTTGGTTCATCTCTGACGTCCCTCACGGTTGTGTCTGGGCCCATCCTGGCTGACACCAAGTGAGTGCTTACTAGATGCTGAAGTAGTGACTGACTGAATAGACACCCACAGCCTTTTCTGGGGGTTTTAACCCTGTTTCATGTGGGGTCTGAAACACCCTCAGTCATTATTTTGTTTGTTGTTTTATCAGTTGAAGCAGGGCCCTGCTCACACTAGACATCTTCAATTTTATCTTTTGACATTGGTCTGTGCCCCCCCCAAGTCTTCATAGTCTCTATAGGATCCCTTAGTGTTTCCGCCTTTTTTTTTTTATTATTATTATTATTATTTTGAAAAATGGTGTTACTGGCCTAAAACTCACTATGTGCCTATATAGGTCAGTCTGGCCTTGAATTATCAGAAATCTACTTGCCTCTGCCTTCTAAGTGCTGGCATTAAAGCCATATACCATCATGCCTAGTTGACTTATGTGTTTGTTGGATGTGCCAGGGGTTGAGCCCAGGGCCTTATGCGTGCTTGGCCAACACGTGAACTACATCCTTAGTCTTTGACTCTCGGGTTGTCAGTTCTGCGCCACCCCACGCCATCACTGACATTACTTGTTCCTCCTTCCTCCCCATAGCTCCATGGATTCCGAGCTGACCTCACTTTGTCAGTCAGTCCTAGAGGATTTCAACCTCTGTCTCTTCTACCTGCCCTCCTCACCCAACCTTGGCCTAACGAACGAGGATGAGGAAGAATGTGAAAGTGGATATGCTTACCTCCCTGACCTCCTCATCTTTCAGATGGCCATCATCTGCCTTATGGGTGTGCACAGTTTAAAGAGAGCAGGTACTCTTACCGTGTCCCTCTGCTCCCCACTGTCCTGTTGGCAGTGTGACAAGACTTCCTTCCACAAGTGGTCCCTTCCTTGCATATGTGTGTAGAGGGAGGGCCGAGGAAGCCTACCGATGGACCTCCTGTGAAGGAGCAGAGGTGCTTTGGGTTCTTAGCTCTCCCCTAACCTCCTTCATAGACAGTCCTGTACTCTCCAGGGCCCAGGCCTTGGTATCAGAGCACTTAGGAAGAATCTGGAAACCTTTCTGGCAGAGGTAGTGGGAGAGGCGGTGCTAGATGCCAAGACTCTTGGGTTACCAGGAACAGTCTCAAAGCTCGAGCAAGATAAGCTAGGGCAAGAAGATACACCTACATGAAAAAGTGTGGGGTGAGCTGGTATATTCTATTTGTGAGAAGGTGGATACTATTCAAGAGACTTGAGAAACCTTTGTCAAGAACCAGCTTTGAGAATTAGGTGGGCCTTTGGATGAGCTGAGAGAGGTAAGACAAGTTGGACGTGATGGTGCTTACTCCTGTTCTCCTGGTTTTAGGATCCAAGCAGTATAGTGCAGCCATTGCTTTCACCCTGGCCCTCTTCTCCCACCTCATTAATCATGTCAACATACGGCTGCAGGCGGAGCTGGAAGAGGGCGAGAACCCTGTCTCGGCTTTCCAGAGTGATGGCACAGGTTTGAGGCTGGGGCGGGCTGTGACTGGAGAGTTTGCATGGGACTCGGGGAATAAGGAGGGAGTTGCATACCGTGTGAGAGCTGGTGTGAGAGGGTGTGTTCCAGCTTACAGGTCCTAGTGTTTTTCAGTTCGTCTCCTCTGACTTTCCCCTTTATACAGATGAACCAGAGTCAAAAGAACCACTAGAAAAGGAGGAGCCAGAGCCTGAGCCTCCCACTGTGGTGCCCCAAACTGAGGAGGGTAGAAAGAACCGTAAGCACTCCCGACTCTCTTGTCTCCGTCGCCGTCGCCGCCACCATCCTCCTAAAGCTGGTGATGACAGTGACCTGAGTGAAGGTTTTGAATCAGACTCAAGCCACGACTCTGCCCAGGCCAGTGACGGCTCAGACAGTGGCTCTGATAAGAGCCTGGAAGGCAGGGGCACTGCATTTGATGCAGAGACAGACTCAGAAATGAACAGCCAGGAGTCCCGCTCAGACCTGGAAGACATGGAGGATGAAGAGGGGACAAGGTCTCCAGCTCTGGAGCCTCCTCAGGCCAGATCAGAGGTGCCTGATTCCCTCAACGGCCCTCTGGGCCCCAATGAGGCAAGCATTGCCAGCAATCTCCAGGCCATGTCCACCCAGATGTTCCAGACGAAGCGCTGCTTCCGACTGGCCCCCACTTTCAGCAACCTGCTCCTGCAGCCCACCACAGAACCCAACAGTGTGTCCAGTCACAGGTCTTGTGTCAATGGAGATGTGGACAAGCCTTTAGAGCCAGGTACCTGAGTCTCTGCCTCCTGCTTGGGTGCACATCTCCATACTGTGGTTATGAGAGACCACCTTCTCTTAGAGTGACCTCACCCTTGGTGCTTTGCTATCAGGAGTCTTTTTCCACCGCACTGCCCTGTGGCTTTGGGCTCTTCTCTCCTTGTCGGCCATTGTATTTTCTTCCCTCAAGGCATCCAGCTCCCCCCACGGGTCCCCAAAGCTGGACATAGTGTTCCTGTCCGAGCAATACTTTGAAGTGACACTCAAGTATCATTGTAGAGGGAGCATTCTTCAACAGCAGCATTTGTGGAGCCTATTCTGTGTCAAGCTCTAGGCTAGACTGTTTTAGAGTTGTCTTTTCTTTTTTTACTACTGTGCAGCCAGCCTAGGAGCTCATGCATGCTGGTCATTTGTTAACCACTGGGCAGCATCTCCAGTGGTTAGGGTGTTGTTTTGTCTTCAGCCTAGCAATCTGTAGTGGAAGAGCTGCCAGCCCTGTTCTTGGTTGTTTTTTTGTTTTTTGTTTTTTTGGGGGGTTTGTTTGTTTGTTTTAAAGATTTATTTGTATAAAGAGGGCGCCAGATCTCATTACAGATGGTTGTAAGCCACCATGTGGGTGCTGGGAATTGAACTCAGGACCTCTGGAAGAGCAATCGGTGCTCTTAACCTCTGAGCCATCTCTCCAGCCCATTGTTTGTTTTTTTAAGGTTCATTTATTTTATATGTATATGAGTGCTCTCTTGACTTTATGTCAGAAGAGGGCATCAGATCCCACCATAGATGGTTGTGAGTATCATGTGGGTGCTGGGAATTGAACTCAGGACTTCTGGAAGAGCAGCCAGTGCCCTTAACCACTGAGCCATCTCTCTAGCCCGTCCCTGTTCTAAATGCTGTTTTTTTGTTGGTTTTGTTTGTTTGTTTGTTTGTTTCTTTGTTTGTTTTTTCAAGACAGGGTTTCTCTGTGTAGTTTTGGTGCCTGTCCTGGATCTTGCTCTGTAGACCAGGCTGGCCTTGAACTCAAGAGATCCACCTAGCTCTGCCTCACAAGTGCTGGGATTAAGAGTGTACACCACCACCGTCTGGCTTAAATGCTCCAGACTTTGTATACAATGCCCCATTTTCTGAATGATGCAGAAGCATGTCCTTTCTCGCCTTAATAAGGCCACCACTTATATTTTGTTTGTTTAATTGTTTTTTTTTTAGTTTTTGTTTGTTTGGTTTTGTTTTGTTTCAAGACAAAGTTTCTCTTTGTAGTCCTGGCTGTCCTGGAACTCACTCTGTAGACCAGGCTGGCCTTGAACTCACAGAGGTCTTCCTGCCTCTGCCACCCAAGTGTTGGGATTAAAGGTGTGAGCCACTACCTCCCAGAAATATTTCTTTTTTTAAAAATCTGGGATTTGCTTGAGGCCAGTGACATCTTCTCCTTGTGGGTAACCTGTACCATCTGCTCCACTGCAGCCTCTACCCTCTCCTGTCTGGTGAGACTTTACTGGCCTACTTGTCTTGAGATAGACTGAGCTTTAGGAGAACTAAATAATATGTCTTCTCTGTTTGTGTTCCTAATGCCTAACACAGTGCCTGGCATGGGGTGGAACTTTTGAGATTAAGAAATTTTAAATGAAGTCAGGTGTCGTGGCACACACTTTTAATCCCAGCACAGAGCTCTTGGTTTAAAAATCTGGCCTGGTACAGCGGGGCAGGGGTCTGACCGTGACTGAGACTCTAGGTGGGTGGAGTGGGTGTGTAGCATTCTCTGAGAATATGGAAGCCTGTTGCTAAATGCTGTTCACTGCTTACCCTGGTTTTCTCTCCTTCGCCCCACCCCAGCCTCTGAGGATGGCTCTGAGTCAGAGGGGAGCGAGTCCAGCAGCCGCTCATGTCGCAATGAGCGCAGCCTTCAGGAGAAGCTGCAGGCCCTGATGGCTGAGGGCCTCCTTCCTGCTGTGAAGGTCTTCCTCGACTGGCTGCGGACCAATCCTGACCTCATCATCGTCTGTGCGCAGGTGTTTACCTACATCCTACATTGTCAGGTTCCACAAGGTTGGAAGGGTGATGAGATCAGAAGGGACCTAGGTAGCCTGTCTGTGGTCTGCCAAGAACCTGATTGGCTTGGCAGGAGTGGGCATGATCTCTTCCCTCAAAGAACCTATGTCCAGGTGATGGAGAGGAAGTTGCCAATTCTGCTTTATTTTCCCAAAGCTGACTTAATAGCTGACATTGTGGGAAATGTTGGGGGCCAGACTCAGTAAACATGAAAGAATACAGAGGAAAGAAAGGCATCAAAGGCTTGGCGATGGTGGTGGTGGCACACGCCTTTAACCCCAGCACTTGGGAGGCAGAGCCAGGCAGATCTCAGTGAGTTTGAGGCCAGCCTGGGCTACAGAGCGAGTTCCTGGACAGCCAGGAACACAGAGAAACCCTGTCTCGAAGGGGGAAAAAAAAAGACAGTGCAGTAGAGGATGGCAACAGAGATGAAAACTGGGGCAAAGTTGGGCCTTTCCAGGCAGAGGCTGTGGCTTCGTTCGGAGAGGCACTCTTAGGAGCCGGTCTTGTCAGACTGCTGCCATAGGGGCTGGGTGGGGCCATGCCTGCACCCCCACGGATCCGAGCCTCAGTCTTGAGCTTGCTGCAGTCCGTGCCCAGTGTTGTAGTCTTGTTTACTGTGAAAAGCCCTGTCCTTCCCTGCGAGTTTCCATTAGCTAGGAGAAGCCAGCTCATGGGTCTTGCTTTCACACTTTCTCAGTCTCCAAAGCCCCTCCTGGGCCACACTGTCTTCTCTAACCTGATCCAGTTTCCCAATCCTGCATGCACTTCCTCTTGTTAATTTGCCTATCCAGTCCCTCTGAGTCTGGAACACAAGGCCCCGCTGTGCTATCTGCCTTGCTTTTCTGTACTGTCTCTGTCTGGAGGTTTCCTTTTTCTCCCCAGAGCTCTCAAAGTTTGTGGAACCGCCTGTCTGTGTTGCTGAATCTGTTGCCAGCAGCTGGTGAACTCCAGGATTCTGGTGAGTGGACCCTAGGACTATTCTCCTTCTCTCTTACTGGCCCCATCAAACCTGGTTGGTCCCCCTCTTCTAACTTAGATTTGGGGGTGAGGAGCCTCCCTAGCACATAGCAAGCAGTCAATGTGGTTTCCACACCAACACTGCTCCTACTGAGCTGGTGGTCTTGTGTGCGAGGAGGTGTGCTCCCGGGGAAGGAATGGGCTGGTGAGAGCAGAGGAGCCAGGCTGTCATGGAACCGTGCTGCCTGTAGGCATTGAGGATTGACACCCATCGCTGGTCAGGTCATCCCTCTACCACCTTCCCACTAGAAAACTTCCTTCCTGCTGAGACTCACCAAGAGCTTCCTTCCCAGGCTGACTGTCCTTGTTCACCTCCTGCTTTCTCCTCTGGCTCCAGCTCTGCTATCCTAGAGCTCCACCTGCTTGGCCCGGTGTGTCTTCCTTCCCTCCCATCTACCGTTTGTCTTAGGGCTGTGTCCTGTCTCATCAGCCTGGTAACCCTATAGGAGGTTTGTATTTCCTGTGTGGCCATTCCCCAGGGCAGTGGTCTGAGAGTCTCCTTCTGCCTAGGCCTGGCCCTGTGTCCTGAAGTCCAGGGTCTCCTTGATGGCTGTGAGCTGCCTGACCTCCCTGCTAGCCTGCTGCTCCCAGAGGATATGGCGCTGCGGAACCTACCTCCTCTCCGAACTGCTCATAGACGCTTTAACTTCGATGCAGATCGGCCCCTGCTCAGTGCTTTAGAGGAGGTAAGGGACTTGCTTCCTGCCACAAGGCCAGGCCTTGGTCACACACTGCAGCAAAGCAGGGTTTCTTGGCTGGGCAGGACACCTTCGTAGACCGGGAACATCCTCCAGGCTACAGGCTTACCTTGAAAGGCATCTTTCCAAAGGTGTGCTACTAGTAGTATTTCCTTTCTTTCTCCTCTGTCTGCTGAGGGCAGAGCCAGTCAATCAGGACTTGGAATTTTTCAGCTTCTTTGGGTCAGGCCAGAACTGAACATCTTGTCTGACTGGCAGAGCTGGAAAACATACAGTTCACTTTGGTCAGCAGCTTTCTCTCTTGAGTCTATTACCACATAGGCCATCTGGGGGCAGCAAAGGGAAGCCAAGCAGACAGGCTACCAAGTTTCCTCAGCCTTTCCTCTGGCTGCTTTCTCCACAACCAGAGAAGCATGGCTGCACTTGTTTTTATATGTATTTGTTTTGTTTTTTGTTTTTTTCTTTTTTGTTTTTTCTGAGACAGGGTTTCTCTGTGTAGTTTTGGTGCCTGTCCTGGATCTTGCTCTGTAGACCAGGCTGTCTTCAAATTCACAGAGATCCTCCTGCCTCTGTCTCCTGAGTGCTGGGATTAAAGGCATGCGCCACCACTGCCCGACTCTGTTTTTATATTTTAAGGTAGGCCAGATTTTTATCTGAGGGGCATGAAGAAGGGCTTTACTGACCAAAAAAAATTGAGAAGTGTGGGGCTGGAGAGATGATGGCTCAGGTTAAGAGCACTGGCTGCTCTTCCAGAGGTCCTGAGTTCAATTCCCAGCAACCACATGGTGGCTCACAGCTATCTATAGTGGGATCTGGTACCCTCTTCTGACCTGTAGGCATACATGGAGGCAGAATGTTGTGTACTTAGTAAGTAAGTAGAGAGAGAGAGAGAGAGAGAGAGAGAAAGAGAGAGAGAGGGAGAGAGGGAGAGAGGGAGAGAGAGAGAGAATATTGAGAGGTGTGATCCTAATGTGTCTCGTTTTACATGTGAGGCACTAAGAGCCTCAGGAGAGATGGCTCTAGAGCCTGTCTCCTCACTCCTTTTTCCATCCTTTTTGTAGTACTGGGGATCAAACCCACGGCCCCACACCTGTTGGGCAGGTATTGTACCACTGAGCTACACTGAGCTCTTAACCTCAGCCCCACTCTCTTACTTTCTCTTCAGCCCAAGACCTGGCCCTCTGATCTCCTAGGAGTCTCCTTGCCCTGTTAGCCTCTTCTTTTTCTCCAGTTAGTGCTTAGTGGGTCTGTATCTTGGTGCCCTTGCCCACTCTACAGACCACATGCCTTTCCAAGGAGCCCTTGCTGCTGTGAGGTGGCTGGGTTGGCAGGGCGGCAGGAGGGTGAGAGTGAGGGCTGTTGAGGAAGCTGCTGAGAGTGCCTGCTCAGATTAGCTGCGTCTCTGTTCTCCCCAGTCGGTGGTACGCATCTGCTACATCCGCAGCTTCGGGCACTTTGTTGCTCGATTACAAGGCAGCATCCTGCAGTTCAATCCAGAGGTCGGCATCTTCGTCAGCATTGCTCAGTCTGAGCAAGAGAGCCTGCTGCAGCAGGCTCAGGCCCAGTTCCGTATGGTGAGTCAGCCTTCCCTTCCCTGGAACTCTTCCCACTGGGCTTCCTGAAGAAGCAGTAAGGGGCTCAGGTGCACAGGTAGTTCTTATCTGAAGAACCAGGAAGCCAGTTCAGAGGCCCAGCAAGGCCTGAGGGGTGGAGCTGCTAGGTAGGGCATGAGAGATACTCAAGTACAGGAATACAAAGAATTGGCTATGTACGGGTAGGTGAGAAGATGGAATGATGGTGCCAGTCAGCTCCTTGCCTGTGGATGCGCAGCAGGTGTGCCCACGCCTTCTATTCACCAGAGGTTAAGACGGGGGAGTGGAACAGAATGTGGAATTTAAACATGGAGGAACTCTCTTGTTTCAGACGTAGTCCCATCCAGAGAGCAAGCAGTGGCCTGTGATGCTCAGCACAAACACTGAGAATTCACTCTGTCGGGCTTGTCAGTTCGTTAGACACTGGGGTTAAGCAGTAAATATGGCGGTCTCTTCATTTGTAGGCCATCTGCTCCGTGAGCATTAGTGTGCGTCTCTCTGAGCATGTGCAGCCCTGGCAGTGTTGTCCTTCCTGAGCTGGAGTGTGGGTGTCAGGCATGAGAATTAGTCCCTCGTGTGTGAGCCAGTCTCCTCTCTGACCCTCTGAGTCCCATTGCTGTGGACATTTTGACAGGCTGAAAAGGGGAGCATGCTCACCCAGAAGCTCCCTTCCTTGCTGCCTTAGGAACAAGCACATTTTGTTAAAAGCAATCTTTTGTGTTAAGGCTTTTATTGTTATCCTGTACGGGAAGACAGAGGTGGAGTTACAAAAGTAGTGAGGGAAGTTACACAGCTTTAAAATAAAACTGTTGGGGGGACTGGAGAGATGGCTCAGCAGTTAAGAGCGCTGGCTGCTCTTCCAGAGGACCTGGGTTCAATTCCCAGTACCCAGATGGCAGCTCACAACTGTAACTCCAGTTCCAGGGGATCTGGCACCCTCATACCAATGCACATAAAATAAAATTTAAAAAAAAGGTGGTAAGCTTTTGCCAGGCGGTGGTGGCGCACGCCTTTAATCCCCAGCAGAGGCAGGCAGATCTCTGTGAGTTCGAGGACAGCCTGGTCTACAGAGTGAGTTCCAGGACAGGCTCCAAAGCTACACAGAGAAACCCTGTCTCGAAAATAAATAAATAAACAAACAAACAAACCAAGACGGTTGGAATTTCTGTAGGCATTTTCTCTAACTCACAGCTCCCAAAGAGCTAGGGACAAGGGGCCAGTGAGTACCTTCTTGTGTGGTTCTGGATGCTGCAGGCCACCCTGCTTCCTACTCTGCCTCTGTCACTGACTGACCCCAAGTTTGCCATCTCTTGTCACACACTGAGCACTCTGTGTGCTTAATCTGTTTTGCAAGTGCCCTGTCATTTCACCCACATCCTTCCTGTGGCATGGGTGCCTGTGTCTTCATTTTATGTCTGGGAAAACTGGACAGTTCCAAGACACTAAAGTCAAGTTGGGGACCAGGGCTCTGATGTCTTAGAGAAAACTTGAGTTCTTTGGTTTGTTTCAGTTTGAGACTTCTTAGCCATGCTATGATTATAGGCATATGCCACCATGCCTGGTGCCAACCATGAGCATTCAAACTGACTGTTCTGTGCAGCCCATATGCTCGCCAGGAGCTATTGTCCCATTGCCAAGTGGCTGCCAGGCTTAGAAACTCTCTCACTGGCCCTTCTGAAAAAAGGTTTTCCCTCTGAGGCCAGCAGACCCACATCTGTGAGCTGCTGAACTGGTGATGACGTGCTTTTCCCCTTCCTGCATTCAGGTGATCCCTCAGGGGCCTTTAGCCCCTTTCTGGATCTCGGAGTTTCCCAGTGACGATTTAACATAAACAGTCGGGTTTATAGGCTCCATTCTGCAGTGAAAAAGAGAGGATTTTGTCCAGTTTGTGTTCTCCATTTCTGTCTTCTGGCTAGCCTGTAAGAATGTGACCTTGTCAACTTGGTTGTTCTTTCCTTCTCTACCAGTGCCCCTCAAAGGGCATGGTTGGCATTTGGGGCAGGGTAGTTCTTAACTGTGCAGGAGTCTGCAGGGTAGGAGTGAGTCAGGCATAACCCTGGGAGAATTATCAAAACTGAGCAACTGGGGTTGGTGTGTACTATTAACTATGGACTATCTATTTCCACCAATTCTGTGTGACACCCTACGTGACATTTGGTTGAGTCTCTAACAGATCCTCAGCTTTCCACATTTTTTTACCTCCCTGACTCGTTTGAAGAGAACTAAGCAGTCACTTGATAGAGTTGTCTGGTTTGGTGTCATTAGAAAGGCGTCTGAGGACACACTTGGCTCACCTAAGAGCCTTCAGTGGTGGCCAGTTACCTCACAGGAAAGAGGTCTCACCCTTGTCCACATTTGGAATGTATGAAGGGCTTGGAACTTCATTTTACAAACTGAAAGGTGATGGTGGGCATTGGGCAGTTTTGGAAAACTGTTGGGACTCTTAGGAGAGAGCAGGGATGAGTCAAGGAGACCAGAGCAGCGTGGCTTAGAGCGTCCTGTGCTCTTGAGGTAAGGAAGGATGTTGGTGTCTAGTCAGAGGTTCACTTGATTTATGTGCTGAGAGAGGGCAGACATAAGCCACTTGAAGCATTCTGATTTCGGCAGTTAGTGATTCACTTACCAAGCAGCAGAAGGCTGGGCGAGAGAAGGAGTGGATGGGGCTGCTGGACACAGACAGGTGCATGTGTGTCCTGCACAGCATGGGCAGGTCGAGAGCAGCAGGGGTGTGTGTGGTTGGTATCCCCTGAGGGGGACCTGGCTAGAAGGAGCAGAGGAACCGAGGTTAGAGCCAAAGGCTCAGCAGACAGTGTCGTACATGCTGGAAATCCTCAGCTGTGTCCTCTCCATAGGACTCTGCCAGGCATGACCTACCTGGGTCAGTCTGGGGGGTGTAGAGCAATCAGAAAAGACTCCTTTTCCGTGCCTCCCTCCCCTCCTGGAACAGGAGTGTTGGGACTTCCCACAAACTGTATCTAGTCCTCTGGACTCCAGAGGAGGGACACAGTCCTTCTTCTCACAGCCATGTTTCCTTGTAGGCAGAGGAGGAGGCTCGGCGGAACAGGCTCATGAGAGACATGGCTCAGCTACGATTACAGGTGGGCAGTGTGCACATCCTCCTGTTACTCGTCCATCTGTCCATTCTCAGATGTTCCCTGCCGTGGCTCTGGACCACTCTTCCAAGAGCTCTTTCTTGGCCTCCGGAATATTCTCCCTGATGCTCAGCCTTCCTTCTGCTTTGTCTCTTTACCCCAGCTTTATCTTCACCCACTTTACCCTCAAGGTCACTGGTAGAAAGACTCCTGTCCCAGTAGCAGTAGGAGCCCTGTAAAAGCCGCCTTAACACCGGCCTAGTGTCTTCTTACTGTCTCCTCGACCCAGCCCTCTGGGCTCTATGCAGCTCCAGCCACTCAGCCTTTTCTTCCCAGCTCGAGGTCTCCCAGCTGGAAGGGAGCCTGCAGCAGCCCAAGGCCCAGTCAGCCATGTCTCCCTACCTCATCCCTGACACCCAGGCCCTCTGCTACCACCTCCCTCTCATCCGCCAGCTGGCCACGAGTGGTCGCTTTATCATCATCATTCCCAGGACAGGTGAGTGTATCAGGGAGGTTGGGTACAGATGGAGTGTCCTTGGGATTGAGAAACCCTTATTTGATGTCCAGTGTACATGTGGTCTTGGTCAAGTCCTACCATTTGTGAACTGCAGCCTCAGCATAGGCATCTGTGCTAAACATCACTGCAGAAGATGTGGGCAAGTAAATGAGAAACCTAAGTGGAAGTGCTTGGTGAGTTGTCAAGCACGTTGCTGGCTGGTCACATTTTCAAAGAAATGTCCAGAATCTTGTTGGCATCACAATCCTACACACATCTCCCATTCCCTGTAGACATCTCCTGCAGCGTGGTCTGCAGTCTGAGCTTACTATCTTGTCCTTACCTATTCCCACTCTGCCTACTAGTGATTGACGGCCTGGATTTGCTGAAGAAGGAACAGCCAGGGGCCCGGGATGGGATCCGGTACCTGGAGGCAGAGTTTAAAAAAGGAAACAGGTGAGAGCCTAGGTCTGGCTAGGGTCTTTGCGCAGCCTGGGGCCGTTATCTAGCTGTACTTAGGCGCTCTTGGCTCCCTGCAAGTAACGGGCCTCGTTGGTGCTTCCTGGGCCGCTTTGGGAGGTCTCAGCTGCTAGGACAAGGAGGCTAGAAGAACTGAACGCCCTGAGGAGTCAGAGCTGCTGCCCTGTGTCTCTGAGGCAGAGTTCAGACAGCACCTGCTGTGAGAAAGTAGCAGTCGGGTCCCAGCTCCAGGTCGGGGCTCCTTTGAAGGAGCTGTTATGCTTCAGTTGGATACTAAAGGAGCAGGCTCCCTATTTGTCCACTAAGGAGGCTGTTTAAGCCACCCAGGGAGAAGCTGGAACTCAGCCCAGACCCCACCCTTCTAGCCTTTGGGGTTGAGGGAGCAGGAGAGGAGAGAGCTCCTTCTCTGCCCTGCCTCTGGCCTGCCTGGCCAGGAAGCTACACAAGGCTGGTTTGTTTGGAGGTCACCCCCAGAAGCTCTGACTTGAAAGCATCTGCTTCTACTGCCTTCCCAGCTCCTCCCCTGGGAAAAACCAGAAACTCGATGTTATCAGTAGAGAAAGCCAGCCTGGCATCCAAGAAGCTACTTCAGAATGGATCCAAACAGCCTGATGGGAGGGACGTAGCTACCCTGTCTCCCTGAGTTGACACACCCTGCCCAGCCACAATGGCCTGCTTTGTGGGAAGTGCCCTCCCTGTCCCTTTCTCCACCTCCGCGGTCTCCTTTGCAGATACATTCGCTGCCAGAAGGAGGTGGGAAAGAGCTTTGAGCGGCATAAACTGAAGAGGCAGGATGCAGATGCCTGGTAAAGTGTCAGCCCTCTCCCCGCAGAAACTGTCAGGAGCTGATTCTGCCAGCCCCTCTGTGAACTACCCCTACCCCTGGAGCAGGATGGGCCAGCAGAACCTACCAGGGCCCTCCCCTAATCTCAGTCACTTGGCCCAGAGATGCCTGTGCTCAACATCTTGTCTGCATCTCCTAGCACGGATGCCAGGGCCAGCTTCTAGGACCCACTGCCACCAGCTGCCTGTTTGCTCTTGTCTCTTGTGCTCTCCCAGGCTCTAGCTTGCCCTGTCCCGTGGAGATTTTTATGTTTAGATTAGGGTCATGCCTGGTCTTGTTCCCTTTACCCCACATTCTCAGGACTCTCTATAAGATTCTGGACAGCTGCAGACAGCTAACTCTGGCCCAAGGGGCAGGGGAGGAGGACCCGAGTGGCATGGTGACCATCATCACAGGCCTTCATTTGGACAACCCCAGTGTGCTTTCTGGGCCCATGCAGGTAGGTCACTGGTGAGGTGGGGAATGGAGTCGGGAAGAGGTATTAGGAGTCATCTTCAGACACATACCCGCTCCAGAGAAGCTGCCCCTTTCCCACCATGTCAGGTCAGGCCCTCCCTCATCTTCCCGCCTCCATCATTCCACAGGCTGCCCTGCAAGCTGCTGCCCATGCCAGTGTGGATGTCAAGAATGTTCTGGACTTCTACAGGCAGTGGAAGGAGATTGGTTGAGACTGGCCCACAGGCCCTGCAGTGGGGCTGACTCCAGATCTCTCCTGTTCTCTCTGGCAACCAGGACCACCACCTGTAGTCACCCCCCACACGCAGACTGGAGCAGGCCAACAGGAAGGCAGGCCAGCTGCACTGAGGCTGCAGGGAGGGCCAGGAGCCAGCGGGAGGATGGGCTGTCGCTGAGGCGAAATCAGGGAAGTGAGGAGGGCTTGGAGTAGGAGTGGCTTGTGGACCCCTGGCCCCTTCCACATTAGCCCTGTGTCCCCGGGGCGGGGCTGGCACGGGCCTGCATTCCACTGGAGCAGCTCCTGGACTTTGAGAAGGGCCCTGTCCTCACCCAAGATACAGGGTGGGTGGGGCTGCGAGTTTGGGCCCCTGGCTCTCAGGGAAGAGTTGGGAGATACTGAGTGTCTGCACAATTCTCTGCAGACCCTGCCCATCCTCAAGGACCCTCTCCCTCGTCTCCCATGGGGGACAGGGCAGCTCTGGAGCCAGCTGTGGTGGCTCTTAGGGAAGCAGGGCCTGAAATGGCCTACACCACAGAGTAGGGGCTGCACACTCCAAGGCCCCACTTCCTTTCTGCTGCTGCCCAGCTTCCAGGCCCACTTAGGGTGTGGGCGGGCTGGCTCTATGCCAGTGGTCATCCCTTCTCCACCAGTTCCAGTCACTGTGCTTGGTGCTCTTGGCTGCTGTGCTGGGTAAGGGGTGCCAAGGAAGGAGTGAGGGCCAAGGCCACCCTCTCACCATCCAGGGAGGGCTGGAGGAAGGGTGGCAGAGAGGCAAGATCCCTGGAAGCTGCTTATTCAGGGCCTCTGCCCTGAACTACCCTCCTTTGCCCATCCCCAGGACTAGAGCCCTGGTGGACTAAGCACGGGCTGGCTTTTGGAGTGTCAAGTGACACAGGAGCAGAGATCATGACTAGCTCAGGGGCAGACTGGTGCCCTGAGAGCACAGAGCTGTAGGGGAAGCTCTGGCCATGGCTACCCCAGTTCCACCCCTCAGCCTGGAAGCCAAGCACAGCTGGGGCTGGGATCTTTTCTGCTCCCCCTCCTTACCCCAACTGGCCTAGCTGCTTTGGCTGTGCTTAGAGGAGCTGGCTTCCTGCCTTCCACTAAGACAGAGGGGCTGGGAAAACCAGGGGACAGTTGGGGTTATCCCATTTCCAATTCTGGCAGACTTGAGACTCAAGCATCACTTAATAAAGACCCCTCCCCCAAGCCCACTCTGTCTGCTGTGCCTTCTGTACAGGAGCCTCCTGGGGGTTGGGAATGGGGAGGGGGGTGGAACCTGATGTGTTTGGAAGTACTCTACTGTTAGAGAGTGATAGGCCTTTTCAGTGGGAAATCACTGCACACTTTGAAAAGGAGAGCTCTTAAGCACCTGGCCAACTGAGACTAAGGCCCAAATAAGAGTCTGCCTTGATGGGGCTGGAGAGATGACTTAGTAGCTAAGAGCACTTGTTTCTTGCAGAGGACCCAAGTTCAAGTCCTAGCCCTCCATGGTGGCTCACAGCCATCTGTAACCCCAGTTCCAGGGGATCTGATGTCATCCACTTCGGGCTTCCACAGGCACCAGGCACACACATGGTGTGGATTCATCTAGGCAGAACACACAAACTCACACAAAGTGGACCTTGAACAGAAAATTTGACTGACATATATTTATACTTTACATGCCATAAACACTGTCATCCTCAAGTTTCTTTCAGGTCCCAGCCCCAGGTTGCACTTAATTTAAACAAGTCTTAAGCATTAAAGCAGGTAGATTTACACAGCAAAGACAGGACATATTGCCAGAACTTTTTAAGCATACAAGTGGTTTGGTTTGGTTTTTTGAGACAGGGTTTGGTTTCTCTGTGTAGCCCTGGCTGTTCGGGAACTCTCTGTAGGCCAGGCTGGCCTCGAACTCAGAGATCCTCCTGCTTCTGCCTCCCAAGTGCTGGGATTAAAGATGTGTGCCACTATGCCTGGCCAGTGTTTTGGTTTTTGTTTTTTATTTTCAAGACAGGGTTTATCTGTATAACAGTCTTGGCTGTCCTGAAACTCTTTGTAGACCAGGCTGGCCTCCAACTCGCAGAGATTCGCGTGCCTCTGCCTCCCAAGTGCTAGGATTAAAGGCATGTGCCAGGGTTGGGAATTTAGCTCAGTGGTAGAGCTTGCAAGTGAAAGGCCCTGGGTTTGGTCCTCAGCTCTGGGAAAATTTAAAAGCGTGTGCCACCACCAACCGGCCAGTGTTCTCTTTTTTTGAATAGTGTTTACCCAGAGTCTTGCCCACCTGGCAGAATTGTGTTTTTCCTAATACAGCAAAGAAGACTTAATGGCAGACCTGAATTTAGTGACGTTTGTGACCTCCGTTGCCCTAAGCTTCCTTGTTAGAGGTTTGCCTTAAGTGGCCCATAAACCACTGTCTTTGTCATGAGACAGCCTAATGGCTTGTCCCTCTTAGTGAGTAAACATTTACATCCTAGCACCCATTTATCTCAACAGGCCTGGTTAGATACTAACCTTTGGGGTACTTTGGAGGTAGTGCTCCTTTATCTAAATTCCATTCATGTGACTTAACGTCTCCTAATCTATTAGTCCTTTATAACATCACTACCACTGAACTGTATCACCAACACTTGTGGTTTAGAGAGTCCAGGGAACTCGGGTAGGCTTCTAAATTGCTGTACAACCAACCTGGCCTAGGACTTTGGTGGTTCCTTCCGCTCTGGGATAGAGAGCCCAGGAAGCATCACCATTCCTGGTTTACAGAACAGTGTGACGAAATCTACTGCCTGGGCCTAGTTTGGTGCCTTCCAGGGGAATAAGAAATGAGACTTGAAGCTAAGGTTCTTTATACCTAGCGCCACTGGATTGGCAACTCGTGTGGGGCGTTTACCCACCAACCCCACAGTTTCCCCAGAGTTTTTTTGAGTGCAAGCAGCAGGAAATATTAGAAGGATTTAGATTGTGGAGATAATCAGAAAATAAAGGATAGCCTCTAGAGGGTCTGGAACCTATTCCAACAGGCCCTGACTGTCTCCGCCCTAAGGTATTTATAGAAATGCCAAGGGATGGAGCAAAAGACCTCCACCCAGCACAGCCAAGTGCAGACCATCTCAGACACCTGCACTCAGGCCCATGGTCCAATTATCCTCTCTATGCAGACCTGCTGGGTAAAGCCACAAGGAACCTGAAAACAGGCTCCCACATTGTTGTGTCAGGGTAAATGAGATTGATTGGTGTGTGTTTCCCAGGTGGGCCAACATTGACCAAGGGCAAAGCAGGGATGCCTTCTGAGATGCAGCTGAAATTGGTTTTGGAGCCTCCTGCCTAGCAACCTCAGACCCTGGGGAACTTGGACCAGGTGTCCTGGTCAGAGATTAGGTCCCAGCGTGGGCCCCTAGCCTGGGCAAGACAGCACAGTGAAGTGGGCCCAGACACACGCTGAAGGGCTGGCGGTGTGTAGGAGGCCAAGTGAGCTGCCTGCTAATGGGGCTGGGCCACCCCGTGCTACTCCAAGACTGGCAGACAAGGCTAAGATTGTTCCCCAGCTTCCCTCTGTCTCTCCAATTCTGCCGGGCCTGGCCTGCATCCCCAGCCACTCTTCTCCCTGTCAGGCTGACTGGCAGGAACCAGAGATTGCCTGTGGAGTCCAGTCAGCCTGGGATAACGCAGCTCACATCTGAGAAAATGGAGATGAAGCATCGGCCCAACCTCACATTCCTCTCTGCAGCAGCGATCTCCAGATCCTTTGCTGAGGGCTGATAGACCCCTCCCAGGATCGTCTCAGCCCTTCCCAGGGGAGCGGGGCTGCAGTCAGGACATTTGGGATGAAGGGCCTGGGGACCAGGTTTGTCTTGTCAAGCTGGGCAAGGTTCTCAGCATCGAGCTCAGAGGAGACTAACACTGTGAAGTCCCCTAGTCTTCACTCCAGGACGGGCGGGGCTGGCGGCAGGAAGAGAGGGTGGAGTTGCTGGGAAGTTTTAGCCAAGGGCAGGAGGAAGGGTCCTATGGGTCCCGGTCGGTGGCCCCGCCCACTCATTAACCCCGCCCCCGCCGGTGCCAAGGAATGTGCTGGGCGAGGCGACTGAGAGGCGGGCGGGGCAGGCGGAGCCGAGGCCACCCGGACGCGGCGCACAGGTCTGGGCTGAGGGGCACGGGACCCAGGAAGGGCAGGGGTCCCAAGTGGCCTCAAGGGCACAAGTGGTGCCCTTCGAGAAGAGAAGGGCACCCTTAATTCCTTGCCCTGCTTGATTAAGCAGTTTCCCCGAGGGCACTAATTTTGTCTGTGGAGGTCTC